>APFE030783314.1:29867-43977 GCA_000404065.3 Pinus taeda
GTGCTCCTCCTGTTATCTCTATCACCTGCCATATCTCCATCAACATATCCCTGTAGAGCAATGTTTGAACCACCAAAGCATAATGCTTGATTTGTGGTACCTCTCAAATACCTGAGAATCCACTTCACCGACATCCATTGTTCATGTCCCTGCTTACAACTCCCACTGCATGTGCAATATTAGGCCTTGTGCAGACCATTGCATACATTAAGCTTCCAACTGCTGATGCATATGGAACTTTAGACATATGGGCCATTTGTTCCTGAGTCTTGGGACACACCTCCTTAGTTAATTTGAAATGGCTAGCTACAGGTATACTAACTAGTTTTGCATTCTGCATATTAAACCTTTTCAACACTTTTCTATGTACTCACTTTCAGACAATATTAATTTGCGATTCTTCCTATCTCTAATTTGTTTTGCACCGCCCAAATCCTTCATTTCAAATGAGTTTGCCAATTTCCTTTTGAGCACATTTATTTCTTGCATGTTAGAAACTGCAACAAGCATGTCATCTACATACAATAACAATATATTATAGCTGCCATCATTTTGCCTTTTGAGATAAACAAAATGATCAGAGTGACACCTAGTATAACGTTGTTCAGACATAAACCTGTCAAATTTTAGATACCACTGCCTTGGAGCCTATTTTAAGCCATACAAGCTCTTCTTCAACCTGCACACTAGTTTCTCCTTCCCTTTTACCTCATGTCCTTATGACTGCTGCCTATATGTCCCTTCCTCCAAATCCCCATGGAGAAAGGCTATCTTTACATCTACCTACTCAAGATGTAAATCTTCAGCAACTACTAGACTTAGAGTAGTTCTAATTGAAGTCATTTTCATAATAGGAGAAAATATCTTGTCAAAGTCTATACCCTTTTTCTGTGTAAACCCTTTCACCAGAGGTCTAGCTTTATACCTTTTTCTACCTCCATCTTCTTCCTTCAACTTGTAAACCCATTTATTCTGCAATTTTATTTTACCTACAAGCAACCTGACTAAGTCCCAAGTCTGGTTATGTGCTAAGGAGTCCATCTCTTCTTTCATGGTTTGCTCCCACTTCTTCCTGGTTTCTACCTATGCTGCTTCTTCATAACATTCTAGTTCACCAGAATCAGTCAACAATACATAATGTAATGAAGGAGAGTATCGTTCAGGGGGTCTACTTATCGTAGTAAATCTTCTAACACCACTTTCAGGTGTTTGAAGTGCTTGTTGCTGTTGTGGTTGTTGTTCTAGCTGTTGATGATTATGATTTTCAGGCACCATCACTTTTTCTATGATATCGTCAAGCACTGTGTATTCTCTATTTTCTTTTTCCTGTTTCTTTTCTTGTAGCTGATCCTTATACAAAACCTTTTCATTGAATAAGATAAATCTACTCCTAATGATTTTGTGTTTTTCATAAACATAAAAGCGATAACCAAAATCATTAACACCATATCCAATAAAGGTACATTCCTTTGATTTTTCCTCAAGCTTTGTTCTATTTTCTTTGTTAATGTGGGCAAAGGCTTCATAACCAAAAGTATTTAAAAATGAGTAGTTTACATTTTTACCCGTCCATGCCTCCTCTGGAATACCACCATCCAAGGAACTTGAAGGCCTTCTATTTATTAGATAAACAACAGTGTCTACAACATTTGCCCAAAACTGTAAAGGAAATCCTGCATGCAATCTCATGCACCTTGCATGCTCCATGATTGTCTTGTTAATCCTTTCTGACACACCATTTTCTTGTGGTGTTCCTGGAACTGTCTTCTCTCTGTGAATTCCATTCTCTGGACGGTACCTATCAAACTCTTTGCTGCAATATTCACCTCCATTGTCTAATTTGAGACACTTCAACCTTTTCCCTATCTCATTTTCAACTAAATCTTTCCATTTCTTGAAAGTATCAAATACATCATATTTATTTCTAATACAATAAATCTAGGTTTTTCAGGTTGCATCATCAATAAAAGTAACATAATAACGAAAGCCAGTAAGAGATGATACGTGAGCAGGTCCCCATACATATGTATACACAAGTTCTAATTTTCGCTCTTCTTTTCTTTCCCGACTCTAACGAATCTAACTCTCTTCTGTTTTCCATAAACAGAATTCTCACATAATTTTAAATCAACATGCTCCAAACCTGGCAACAAATTTCTTGAGTGAAGAATCTGCATCCCCTTCTCACTCATGTGCTCGAGCCTATGATGCCACAATGCCGTATCTTATCCTGTAGAGGTTAAAGCATTAACGGAATTAGAAATACCATTGCATAAATACAATGTACCAACCTTTCCTCCTTTCGCTATTACCAGAAATCCTTTCGTGACCTTCCAGGTTTTATCTATGAAAGTAGTTATGCAACCTTCACCTCCCAACTGCCTTGTTGAAATCAGATTTTTCTTTAGATCTGGAACATGCCTTACCTCCTTCTATAGCCATTGATTTCCATTCTGTTGTTTTATGAAAACTGTACCCATTCCAATGATTTTATAGGGTTTATCATCAGCCAATCGAACCTGTCCAAAATTTCCTTGAACATAATCATGAAAATGTTTCCTATTAGGTGTGGCATGGAATGAGGCCCTTGAATCTACCACCTAGGCATCAATAATATTTTATAATGAAAGAATCAAAGCATCTTACAACACATCACCTATTACATTTGCTTCATGATTTTTTCTTTATGCGCGTCTCCTTCTTTTCCCTTTCGAGACTTGCAGTCTTTCTTCAGGTGTCCTTTCTTCCCACATTTTCAGCACACTATCCCCGATCTGGACTTGGATCTGCCTTTTATTGACTTACTGTGATATCTAGAGCTCTTTCCTCTTTCCATTTTTCTTCCACTAGTCTCTGCAGTCAAAGCATTACCTGATGTCTCACTAGAGCTTTTCCTTCGCATTTCCTTGCTAAGGATTGCACCGACAACATCATCAAACTTTAAAGTACTAGATCCAGAGACAGAGTTACTAATGGCCATAACTAAACCGTTCCAACTTTCTGGAAATGAGCACAGAAATGACAGAGCCCTAACTTCAACATCAAAATTTACCCCTACAGAACTTAACTGACTTGTAGCTGTATTAAAATCATTTAAATGGTCTACAACAGATCCACCTTCTGACATCTTCATATTAAATAAACGCTTCATAAGAAATACCTTATTTGAGGCCGAGATTTTCCATATAGTTTGGCCAATGCCAACATTAAACCGTCTGTTGTCGTTTCCTTTGAAATATTAAATGCTACCAATGCCGCTAGGCCATGCGTATTGTTCCAAGTGCCTTTTTATCGAGAATATCCCATTCTATGTCTATCATACTCGTCGGATTCTTTTTCTTTCCGCTCAATGGTAGGTACAGATCTCTCTGATACAGATAATATTCCATCTACATCTTCCACACTGGTAGTTTTGGCCTTTGAATTTTTTGACCCTAAACCTACCATCTTCCGCCATTGCTCCCACTCGAACTAGGAACCCTTATCTCCTGCGAGTTTATCAACCAAATAGATGTTCGAATCTGATACCAGTTATTAGAAAATTATATATTACGGAGCAATGGAACACATAAAATATTGCAAAAATATAAACACAAAAAATGCATAAAACAAGAGAGACACAGATATACGTGGTTCACCCAGTTTGGGCTACGTCCATGGAGAAATAACCAGTCCTTCTTTTATTATATTATCTAGTAAACTGAAGATGTACAACCTATAGTAGATCCGTTGTAACACCCTCTTCGCTCTCAATATCCTCTCTCTTCCTCACTCAGAAATACATATATGCATAGACGTAATAAAATTCCCTCATATATAGTGAGGGGTTGCCTTCTAGGGCAAAAAACCCTAAAATAAACATAACTTCTACTGTCAGATCATCCACCTAATGAACGACCCAGATTGACTAGAAATTACTAGACTTTTACAAGGCAATTTTACATCTATTTTTAGCTTCGGGGGCACTGCCTCCAAACCCCCGCCGAGGGACCGCTGGCCCCAGACCCCTGAGACGGGGGGGATCGGCCCCCCCGAACCCTCACAGGGGGGAAAGTCCTCCCCCCCCCCCCATCCCCGTGCATGGAGGGGGTGTACAGTCTTCCTGGGGTATACATCTAGCTGAGACCTTTGAATACAAAAGATAATCAGGCTCCACACCCAACATAATGACCTTCAGTTTTGAATATGGGTTCAAGAGCATTGATGAAGCCTTGCAGGAGATTAAGGAAATGATCTTTAGAATACCGCAAGAACCTCTGGAATGGGTCCAACTAGATTGGAGCACCCAGTTACACCATGCGCTGGAATGTTACAATGTGACTACTGAGGAGGATGATGAAGACCCAAGAAATATTAATATTCCAGAGGCTGAAGGGCATCACAAAGTCGAGGGCCCACAAATAGACAAATCAAACATCACCATGCCATTGAAAACTAAGAAAGTGAACATTGGGACTGAAGAAGAACCAAAGTTCACAAAAAATGGGGATTATTAGGACGATGCTACTGTGGATAAGGTTGTTGAGTTACTTCACGAATATCAGGATCTGTTCCCTACTAAGTTTTTGGACTTGAAGGGCATAATAGGAGACTTAGATGTTATGAAAATTACTCTGAAGACAGACATGAAGCTTTTTAAGTAGAGGTTGTATCACCTGAATCCTAAGTACAAGGAAAATGTTTGCTTGGAGTTGGATAAGATGCTGGAAGTAGGCATCATAGAACCAGTGGAAGAATATGATTGGGTGAGCCAAATGGTGGTTCAGGAGAAGAAGTAGAAGGGTGAGATAAGAATTTGTGTATATCTGATGAAGCTCAATGATGCCTTTGTCAATGATCCATTTCCGACATCGTTTATTGATGAGGTATTAGACAATGTTGGAGGGCAAGAGGCCTGCTCATTCATTGATGGGTTTCAGGGTACCATCAGATTAAGATTGCTCATGAGGATAGAAGCGAAACAACCTTCGCAACAGAATGGGGATGTTTTCAATACACTGTAATTCCGTTTGGACTCAAGAATGCGCCTGTGATATTTTCTCATGTAGTCATTGCAAAATTTAAGGAGTTTATTCATAAGTTCTTGGAAGTTTTTTTTGATGACTGGACGATGTTCGGACTAGTATAGCACCATGTAGCAAGTCTGCGCTTGATGTTGGATATTTGTCGCAGATACGAGATCGCGCTAAATTTGAAGAAATGGATATTCTGTGTTCCCTTTGGAATCTTGTTGGGTCATGTGGTGTGCAAGCAAGGGTTGATTATGGACCCTACCAAGATTGTGGTAATCATAAATCGAGAGGCCCCGAGGATTGTAAAGCAACTGTGCACAATGTTGGGACATACAGGATATTACAGAAAATTTATCAAGGCCTATGCTCAGATTACCACGCCTATGGAGAAACTGTTGAAGAAGAACGCCACATTCTGTTGGGATGAAGAATGTCAGTGCAGCTTGGATGTATTGAAAGAAAAGATGGTCACCACACCGAACTTGGTATTCCTGGATTGGAAGAAGGAATTTCACTTACATGTTGATGCCTCTTGCATTGCATTGGGTGCAGTTCTAACACAGGTTGGTGAGGGAGAAATGGACCATCCTATAACCTTTGCCAGTAGGAAATTATCAAAGTCCGAGAATAATTACTCAACAAAGGAGCACAAAGGGTTGGCTATGGTGTACACACTTCAAAAGTTTAGGTGTTATCTGTTGGGTAGACATTTCAAAATGTACATAGATCATTCTGCCTTGAAATACTTGGTCAATAAGCCTATGTTGGGGGGGGGGGTAGGATCTGTATATCGTTGCTACTATTCCAGGAGTATGACTTTGAGGTCATTGTGAAGCCAGGGAGGTTGAATGTAGGACCTAATCATCTGTCATGGATAGAAACAAGAAAGGAACCTACTAATTTGGAGGAAGGGATGCCAGATGTGCAACTCTTTGTGGTGTGGGTAGCGGATAATAATTTTGCCGATATCATCCACTTTTTGACTAGGGGGATGACACTGGAAGGGTATAAAAGTCAACAAAAGAAGGAATTAGTAGTGCGTGCAACAGACTTTTCAGTGATTATGAGACATCTGTATAAGATGAGTGTAGATGAGATGTTGCGACGATATGTGCCAAGTTTTGAGAGGAACAACATTCTCACTGAAGCTCATGGAGGGGCTGAGGGAGGACACTATGCACGAAAAATGACTGCACAGAAGATTTTGTGCATAGGTCTGTGGTGGCCAATGCTGCATAAGGATTATAAAGTGTATTGTAAGGCATGCGATGCATGTTAGAGAATGGGTAGACCATTATGAAGGGATGAATTTCCATTACATCCTCAAGTATTGTTATAGCCATTTGAAAAATGGGCGATTGATTTTGTTGGGCCAATTCAACCCCTAGGAAAAAAAGACACATGTGCGTTACATCATCACATCGATGAAGTATCTAACAAAATGGGAAGAGACACAACCAATTAAGGATTGTACAGGGGCTACAACAAAATTTTTTTTGTTTGAATTTTTACTAACTAGGTTCGGCTGCCTGAAAGTGTTGATGAGCGACAGAGGCACATACTTTCTGAATGAGACGATCAACGTGCTAATAGAAGAATTCCTGGTTTATCATCGGAAGAGTACACCATATCACCCAGAGGCCAATGGGATTGTGGAGGCCTTCAACAAGATTTTGGAGAACATGTTGATGAATATCTACAATGCGTAGAGAAATGACTGGGATGTGCACGTACCTGCAGTGCTATGGGAATATAGGACTACTTGCAAGAAGCTGACAGGAAAAACATCGTTAAGGTTGGTCTACATGTAGAAGTTGTGATGCCAATGGAGTATATTGTGCCTAGTCTATGCATAGAAGATCTCACAGGTCTGGCGAATTGTGAATCCTTGGAGGAACGACTCACGCAGCTGATGGAGCTTGAAGAGGATCAATTCTTCGCTAGATTCCATCAAAAAGTACAGAAGGAATGTGAAAAATCATGGCATTATTGACACATCAAGCTTCACACGTTCAAGGTAAACAACCTGGTCTTGTTATATGATAGTAAGTTTACTAAATTTCTAGGTAAATTTCAGATGCATTGGATAGGGCCATATATTATCAAATAAATTACAGATGGAGGCACAGTTCAACTCATGAAGCTGAATGGAGAATCTTTCCCAAGAAGAGTGAACAAAAGTCAATTGAAGTTGTATATAGGGGATCCTGCGCAATGACTATATGGTGGCAGGAGAGTCTTAGTGCTCCAGGAAGTTGCAAGGGAGCACAGGACTATAAACTACACTGCCAGGATTAGAGGACCAAGTAGTAGGCGGGATGCACGGAAGATGGTGAAGCTGTAATATATGAATTTGTGCGAAGGAAGCTACGCTATGGAGGGAGACGTCATGCCAGACAACAAAAAATTGATTGTTAGAGTCACTGTTCATGATTTGAGAGCCAGAAGATGGTTAAGAGGAGTAGGCTAGCGACATTTAAGGCCAAAATATTTTAATATCTACCACCAAAACAACATTAATGGTCGAAATTTGGGGAGAACGATCATATTTGAATTGAAAAACCCCTATAAATTACGCGTGCCGGTCCAACAGAGAACACTTTGCACACTTGGAGTTTTTTTGATATCTCTTGTTCGTAGCTTATGAGTCGAGCATTTTTGGAGGAATTCTTTGCCCACACAGATGTTTTTCTGGAAGCTCGTGAATTATTTATAGAAAAGATTACTTCCACAAACCTTGCTAAAGTTGTGAGTTCAGAAGCTGTTGTATTTGACTCTCTAGGACCAAAAAGGTCCAGTGTTGAAGCCACGCTTGTAGTCCCCATGGTGTCGAGGTTACCCAGGCCAAAATAGTCCATAGCAAAAGAAAAGCAACCTGTCGCACAAGAAAGCATATCGGGACACCAATACAGAAGAAAGACAAGCAGTTAGCAAAGGAAAAGAGAAGGTTGTAGACCTGGAGGCAGAAGAAGGCCAGGGAATAGAGGATGTTGATGCCAAAGGAGAGGAACCCATCGAAAATATCCCTTAGTATATCCCTCCGAGTAATGGAAAGGAAAAGATTACAAAAGACCTGGACTCTACAAAATCTATCATTTCCACACCTTTGCTTCCGGAGCAGATTCCTTTCAAAGGTCCATGGTTCACATGAGTCACGTTACTGAAGATGGAGGACTAGGACTTAGTGGATCATGCAATGTTCTCGCACTTAGCGATAGACAAATTCATGAAGCAAGTATACTATGAAGGCATGGGTGTGAAAAAGTTGGAAACAGAGGAATGAGGAATGGGTCCCTAGTCTTGAGCAATCCGAGCTACTCAACTTGCTTTGGGTGCCACATTACCACTACACCCCAATTAACACAACTTGCATACGACAGTTTCTCACTCTGGTGCATGAAGGGTGGTTATGGATAGGAGGACCTATACCCATCATAGATATGCTTATCCACAGGATTACCCACCTGTTGCATGAAGGTTTAACCTGGCCAAGGAGTTTGGTGGAAAAGTGGGGAGAAGGAGCTTGCTGAGCGGATGAAGGATTATGAACTGGTAAAGAAGGTGCCAGGGTTTTCCATCCTGTCATAAACGACCTCATAGTTCAATTGGCACATAGATATTGGCCGGAAAGGTGATGAGAAAATGCCACGCGGATAAGGTTTCAGCGCCTGTAGTGTCTCCAGCGGCTTAGTGCACGAAAGGCATACTATTTAATTGGTCGAGATATCTATGCCAAGAGTTCCTCGCGAATTTCTGCAAGGCCCAAGATGAAACCAAGCCATTTCATTACACTTGGTTTCTTCTCTCCATTGTGTTGGTTGTATGGGAGCTATCGGAGGATAGCAAGTTTCCTTCGTTGGAAGAAAGATTGCCAGATGCCAGGCAATTCGCCTCCCTATGGGCTATGAAGGACCTCGCACATGTCACAGAGACTAAGATTTTCTAGGTCTTGATGGAAGCAAGTCTCCATATGGCAGTTAAATAGCACCCAAGGTTGTCCCCAACCTTGTACACGCAGTTGTCAGCCTATGCAACATTCAAGGCTAACTTTCACTAGGTCTATATCCAGGCATGGAAGGATCCCGCACAAAAGTGGTATGACTTTCCCTATTTGGTAACAGATTCCGATGTGCAAGAGGTAGTGGAAAGTTGGCTAGATTGAGTGGTGTGCCCCTTCAGATATAGCTATTGTGCCAAGTATACTTGCAAAAAGTGTAGCCATGAAGAAGAGGAAGGAGGCAGCCAAGCAGCCAAGTAGAACTTGGTTGTGCAGAAGAATAAAGATGCTACAAAAAAGGCTCAGGTCAAGGAGGAACACGCTACCAAGGAGACGACAGAACAAGAGCAACGCGAGACCTAGAATGGTGACAAGTCACCTTCAACAACAATAGAAACAAAAATGGGGCAAGGTGACGGAGGCAAGGAAGGGTAGCGCACCCCCTTCGTTGTGAAAAGGCGAGAATTGGAATAGCAAGTTGGATCGAGGAAGAAGCAGAAGGCTCAGAAAACATAGGTTGAGCCACTGGTGCTTACAGAAAGTGATCATGATGAGATCAATGATAAAATTAGGGATGTCGTCACAGAGGTACTACAGTAGTTGGAACAACAGTTCATACAAACATTGGGAAGAGTCCCAAAGGATCTTCATTAGTTTCAGCTCCAAGCAACCAAGATCCAAGTAGACGTTGGAAAAGTAAGTGGCTTAGTAGGCAGTTTGGTGCAAGGACAAAGTACAGGCACGGAGATAATAGTGTGGTCATCGATGGATGTGTGAGTCTTTCCCCTGCCTGCAGGTTTAGTCTGCACAGAAATAGAGGGGCGATGTGCCTTTCTTGATAAAGTATCGAAGACGGGTCTAAATCTTACTGCGATTCAACTGGAGCTGTTGCATGCATTATTACAGGGGTTTGTGAAGGAGCTTTCCATTTGGGAACAACAAGCACTTAGTTTTGTCAGCAAGATAAAGGTTAATAATCAACAACTTTTCGTTGAGAAGACATGGATTCTGCAGGAAAAGGAGGCGCTCCAGGTGCACCGTTCACGGTTGGAGTTATTATTCATAGAGGCATGCAGAACAATACCTTAGCTTCATATTTTTGAAGATGCACAACCAGGAGTGAAGGTCAGGAAGTTAGCCACTGTAGTGCGTGAAGAAAAGGAAGAGATTAACTGAGTTCAATTTGAACTCAACATGAAGATCACCAAGGTGAAATTGAAGATGCAGCCATCGACTCCATTGGAGGTCTAGGAGAAACACATAGCCACAATCAAGGAAGGTCTAGATACTCTGGATGCCACAGTTGCAGACTGCACAACAATATTTGAGCAGGCCATGGAGTTGGTCACTAGTCTGCAAGAGGATCCAAACCTGCAGATACTGAATACTAAGATTAGGGAACTGTAGAAGCAGTATGATGAAGTCAGGGCAATGAAATGCTCCATTGTACCAGCACAACACCTAGCCAAGTTGCAAGAGGGGGAGTAGCTCCTCGCATAGGTAGAAGTAGCACAAAAAAAGGAGACCTTTCTTTAGGCTAGGTTAGAGCCTTGGCTGGAAGAAGCTTATCATATCTCGACAAACATTCAGGATAAGCTCAAGGGCTTGTAGTAGATGATGAGACTGGTTGTAGAAGGACCAGCTAATGAGCAGCTAGTGGAAGAAGTCAAGAAGGTAGCTACGTAGAGCACTGCCGAGGTTGCAGCAGTTCAGGTGGAGTTGGGAGATCTTCGCAGCAAGATCACAATGCTAGCCGAGTGACGAGGGCAAGTCATGATATTTGTGTTGGGGGCCTATTGGGTTGGGGTCCCCTGGGTCAGTTTTAGGGTTAAAACCCAAGTTTTGATGTAATTGTTGTAAATTATGTAAAGTCTCCATGATTTGTGGATGCAGAGTGTGTAGATGATTAGGAGTTCAAGGGGTTTTAGCCCTTTGTTTATTTAAAATTTGAGTCAGTATTGTATGTAAAAATATATAAATAGGCGTGTCGTAGAGAGTCTAAAGAAAATATCTAATGAAAGAATGCATGTAATTGGTGAATAGAAAAAAATTCTTAGTGCAAATAAGTGGGCCAGATAGGAGAGAAAGGCTTCGCAGATGAGTGCACAAAGGCCTAGGTAGAGTCCACACCTGAGTGCGTAGACCCCTCGAGTTGAATGCGCAGGGAAGTTTTGAGTTTGTATTCTGAATTGGAAATCAATAAAGAATTTTTTTTTGGAGTAATATTATGTGTTGTTGTTTACTTTTGTTTATAACTTATGTTGTTGATGAAATAATATGTTTATGAAATATTGATCTAATGATGTGATTCTATTGAATAATTATTAGATCATGTATGCAAGCATATTTATGCAATTTTGTGAAGAATTTGATGAATTATCTAATGTTAATTAATAACCCAAACTTATATACGTGAGCCCTAGACTAGAGTAGTTCTCTGATGCATGTAAGTGGATAAATAGACTGTTAAAGGTCTGCAAAGACAGCACATGGACCTTCACGAAGGTCTGAAGGACGTTTTAGTATAGTTGTAGTATCGAGCCCTAGGGGTTTATAGATCTGCGCGAAGGCAGATCTAGGGCAATAAAAGACATCACACTCGTCTCTGGATGCAAAAACTTGGTTCTTGCATCCTGCCATTCTACTTCGGGTGAGACTGCAGCCTGCATTATGTAGGTTGTTGCCAAAAGGGTCAGTAGTGTTGGGATTTGTTGGTTGGTGCAGATAACTTTGAACCTAGGTTAGGACCCCCTAAGCCAACCATAGTAAGCTTTGTCCTTAGTGGAAAGGAAAATCACTAAGAATGGTTATGTAAAATAAAGAATACTCTTATTTTTAATGATTTGTGGGATGGTGTTTGTGACAGAAAGGATAATAGTGAACCAGAATAACCTAAATATGAAAAACAACTTGTTATTTGGAAGAGTAAAGACAAAAAGGCATATGATTTGATTTCTTCTTCTGTAACAGAAAAGTTAAGTCACCATATTCTTTCTAGCACCACAACATTTCAAGCATTAAATAAGTTAAAATATCTTTATGACTCCCATTCAAAGATGGAAATCATACAATTATTGATGAAGTTGTTTAATTTAGAATCGAAATATAATGATCCCATGAGGTTGGCTTCAGAAATTAAAGATATTTATCATTATATTCATTCCATTGTTGTTAAAGTTGATTTTCAACTTACAAAATTCATTAAATCCCTATACCATACCTATTCACGCTACTTGGAATTTGTTCAAGCTAGTGAACAAATGAAAGAAGTGACCTTTGATAAACTTGTAGGAAAAATTTCTAAAAGAGAGAAAACATTTGGGAATAAAGAGCCACCTCCCAATTCCAATGTTGAGTCTTTATGTCTTGCACAAAAAGAACAAAAGTCTCAAGGAGAGTGTACTAGAGGTGGAAAAAGTAATAGAGTTCATGATAAGAAACAATTTAGAGGTTGGGGGTTATAATAATCAAAGTGACAGGTAAGGTGGTTATAATCAAGATGACAGGGAACAACAACAAAAATTTAGAATGATAAAAAAATTGTTAAGTGCTATAGGGGTGGTAAAATTGGTCATACTACCTCAAATTGTTGTACTCTTTAGGAAAATATTAGTGATAAGAAAGAACAAGACTGTGAGAAGAAATAACCTGCTCATAAAAGGAAAGCCACCAGAATATTCTCACTATATTGTTGCACATTGTAATTTCAGTATAAATGATGTCTTTAGCACTACTTTATCTGATTGGCGAGATACTTGGATACTGGATACTAGAGCCACTTGTCTATAACCTTCAAAAGAGATTTTTTTGAAACTTTCAGTGATAATATTGATGGAGTAGTTTATTTTGCTGATAAATCACAAGCAAAGCCATTAGGAAGTGGATCCATTCAGTTGAAAATATCAAGAATTTCTAATTATATTTTACATGATGTCCTTTACATTCATCAATTTCAAATAAATTTGATGTCTCTGATACATATCAAACAACAATGGGATTATATCCACATATTTGATGGTATAGTTGAAATCCATAGAGCATATGATAATATGATTGTTATGACTAGTGTTGAAGAACACAAACTCTTGAAACTCAAAGGCACTTCATGTTCTCCACTCAATTATGCTCATTTAACTCGAAAAAATGATACTCTATCTTCCATTTTGTTGTGGAATGCTCATTTTGGTCATATAAATTATGAAAGTATTAAGATTATGAGACAACAAGGCATTAAAGGGGTTCCTATTGTTCCAATAAATCTTACTCAATGTGATGCTTGTATTTTAGGTAAGCATAGTAAGAAACCTTTTCATCAGTCTACTTCTAAAGCTTCCAGGAAGTTAGGGCTCATACATTCTGATTTATGTCGGCCCATGCTTGTTCCATATTGTAATGGTAATAAATATATGCTTAATTATATTGATGACTGTATGAGGATGTATTGGGTTCTGTTGTGGCCAGCAAACACCCCCCCTTGTTCATTTAAGTGTTGTCCAAAATACTAAATGAATGGGGACCCTTAGTTAAATTTTTAAGAAAAAACAAGTTTTTCCTTTCTTCAAAATAATGTTACGATCGTAAGCTTAGAAATCTCTTTTGAATATTTTTTACCTAAGTCTACGATAAAGGAAATATCTTTAAAACCGCGTTGCAAAAAAGATAGGAAATGCCTCCATTTCTCTATAAAATCAGTATGTGCAAGACCCTCGTGTTAAGCATAACATTGCATCGCAATGAAGTAATACTCATAAGGAAAAAACTTCAAGATTTACCGATCTGCGATAACACCGATCGCAAGATCACATATCGCAGAAATGAACTGGCAAGATTTGGTAAACATCAAACTTCTGCGACCTGCGATGTTGCGATCGCTACGATGGTGCAATCTGCGATGGTGCAATCTGTGATCTTGCGATTTGTGATGGCGCGATTTGCGATGGCGCAATCTGCGATGTTACGTAAGCAAATCATAAATCACTTTATCATGAATCCTTCGGGCACGCCATTCAAAGAAAATCCACTTACCATAATCTGACTCAAGATCATGCGCTTTTAATGATAGTAAATGAATTAGTTGTCAGTTATTAAATGAAATGAAGAC
>APFE030783314.1:43997-54785 GCA_000404065.3 Pinus taeda
TGGTTTGAAATTAAATATTACATATCTTATTAATAACTAAGAAAATGAATAACAATAGGTAATTACGATAATAGAAAGGATTAAACAATACTAATTCTAATACTACAGGGATGCTAAGATTAAGGGGGAATATATAAATCATGTTTAAAAGATAAAAATATATTAAAAATTATGTTTAAAAGCTAAAAATATATTAAACATTAAAATAAACCACGGGAAAAAAAAGGGGGGACCAACCACCAAAAACAACCTCTCAGGATAGGGAAAAATCCCTAAGACCCTATAAATGAGGGACTGAGGAGGCTAGGAAGACAGGGCTGGGACCCAACAACTGCTAATCTTCCAGCCATCATCCCTATTAAGATTATTCAGCCTTTTCTCAATCTCCAGGGCCTCTATAAATTTGCGATGGTGAAACTGCGCAACTTTGGCAATGACTTGAGCCTCTCCAATACAGACATGATGCATAGTCTTCTCGGCATGTTCAGCCAGGTCTGAGGACTTGGTCCTACCATGCCTTAAGTCAGCGAATGCTCGCTAATCCTTTGATTAATAGAGCGACCCGTCTCACCAATATATGGTGTCCCACAGGAACAAGGAATGACATAGACGCCCTTCATGTCTTTAGGGTCAATAGGATCTTTAACAGACCTGAGGGAGCCATGGATAGTATTGAGAAGTCTAAAAGTTGCGGGCACGTCGTACTTCCTCAGAATCCTCGCAATCCTATCAGTGGTCCCTTGGATGTAAGGCAGGTTAACACCCATGACCAGATCTTTAGGATTCCTTTGGATTGAAGGCTCCTTTTTGGCCTTGAGGAAGGCTTTCTGACCTAGGTGTCTACTGTAACCATTCTTCACAAAGACATCTAGGAGATGAGCCTTCTCCGTTTCCAAGCTCTCTTCATCAGAAATTCTGACAGCACGGGTGGCAAGCGTGCTTAGAACCCCTAACTTCTGAGTGGGGAAATGATGGGAAGAAGCATGCAAGTATTGCTCAGTATGCGTCTTCCTTCTAAACACCCGATGAGTAAAGGAACCATCCACATTCTTAGAGATGAGAACATCCAAGAACGGAAGACAACCATTTTCTTATTTTTCCATCGTGAATTTAATGGCGGTGGACTGGTTATTGAGATGATAGAAGAAACGATCCAGTTCATCAGGGCCATGTGACCAGACAATACCAGTGTCATCAACGAATCTTTTCAAAAGCTTCGGTAAAAGACGAGAGGAGGCCAAAGCCTTAGACTCAAATTCGTCCATAAATAGAATAGCGACAACAGGGGACAAGGGGGAGCCCATGGCAACTCCGCAAGTCTGCTCATAGAATTCTCCCTCGAAGCTGAAAAAGGTGGAGGTAAGGCAAAGCTTAACCAACTTAGCCGTATCAGGGTCGGTGAGCTTATTAATCACCTCCATAGCCTCATTGATGGGAATACAAGTATAAAGAGAGACCACGTCGAAACTTACCAGAATGTCCTCAGGCTCAAGCTTAATTCTCTTAATATCATCAATAAAAGAAGATGAGTCTTTCACGAAGGACTCAGTATGACCAACCAAGGGCCTCAACTTTACAGCAAGGAACTTGGCTAGGAGGTAAGCCGGACCACAAATGGTGTTGACAATGGGTCTCAGGGGGATCCCTTCCTTATGGACCTTTGGAAGGCCATATATCCTAGGAGTGATAGGGTTTCCCTCAATAAGCTTCTGGGACAGAGGAATAGTGGAATTGCATGACTTGATCGCAAGAGCGACCGCTCTGGAAAACTTCTTAAGGGGATTTTTCAAAAGCTTCTTATAACTCCGACTATTACAGAGATGATCGAGCATCTTATTTCTATAATCACTTCTATCCAGGATGATAGCAACCCCACCTTTATCAGCTTTTAATACCACGACATCATGATTTTTGGTCAAGGTCTTCAGAGCCTCAAACTCAACCTTGCTGATATTGCTACGGGGAGGCTTAGCCCTCCTTAGTTTTACGTAAGCAAATCATAAATAATTTAATCACGAATCCTTCGGCCACCCCATTCAAAGAAAAGCCACTTACCATAATCTGACTCAAGATCATGCACTTTTACTGATAGTAAATGAATTAGTTGTCAGTTATTAAATGAAATGAAGACGCGTGCTTTTGTAAAGAATTACTTCACGTAAAGTGGCATATTTGATATATCTGTTGCAATTAAAACTCTCCCATCACCTTTCTTAATCAGTCATTTCCACTTCACTCATAATCTGCAGGAACGAAGAGCTAATACGATTCAAAGCCAAATGCAGGAGCAAATGGGAAATAAAAATAAAGCTCAAGGCTCTGTGGTGAAGGAAAAGACGAAAGAGATGGTGCCTTTTTATACAGACACTGCCTGCAACAGAGACGCAGGGATTTTGACATGGGAAAGCATGTATAGGCTGCTGGAGGAAGAAAATCCTAGAGTAATGAAGGTTGATACTGTCGCGGGCTCACAACGCTCTTCCGAGGTGTCCTTAGAGGAGCTAGCATGTTCATTTCTTCACCGGATAGCAACAAGGCCCAAAATTCTACCATACACGGATATGATCAAGTGGATACTTGACAATGCAGAGTTGAACAACAGACAATTCAAGGTTCAAGGACATGGGCTCATCGGGTCATTCGCCGCGCAAGATTTAAAGCTTATGTGTCATCTTCCTAAACCGCAGGCGACTTACAATGCATAATTTGTCAAGAAATTTGCGGCAGAGAACCCAAACCTAGCAGAGACCACCAAAGATTGGTCCAAAAAAGTGGAGCCGCTCAAAAAGGACAAAAACGATATGTACAACACTGGTTCCCTTACCTCTCCGTATTGTTTTGCTGCGGCCATGCTTTGTAGACTATTTGGGATGCCGGATATCGATAAATTTTCATCTGAATGGCTACCACTAATAGGCACTGCCACAAACACCGATATTATGGATTGGGCCAAGATCGTTTCTGATAATCTATATACGACTGTTATGAATTACCGGTCCAAAAGATCCTTGTCTCAAAGGATCTACCCTCCTTTTTATCTGTCCGCATATGTTATGGATACTGAATACTTAGCTTGGTAGGATGAAGAGGAAGGGAAAAGATCAAGTGCACCCAGAATAAACGAGAGTCATAAAGAATTGCTCTTTAATAAATGGGACGATCAAATCAGGCAGGCGGAACAAGCAGCGAAGACAGCGGCCACGCAAGCAAACATTCTTATGGACAGTGTAAATGAGAATTTACACAGGGCCAACTTAATTGAAGAGACCACCCCGGGGTACCTACTAAATAAAATACGACTGGAAGCAGAATGGAAGCAGAAAGCGCAGGAAAAGGGAAAAGCGATCCAGGCATTGAACAGGTTAAATTGGGAGTGTTACTGGGCATACTTGGTCAAGCCACATAGTCAATGGATGACTGTGAAATGCATCATAAATGCAGCAGAAAAAGTAGTGCCAGCTCTCATAGATTCTGTTTTCGCATCCCAGCTCAGCGCAGAAGTCAGCCAGCTGACTCTTCTCAAGCCCATGATGAACACTTGCAGCTTTAAGGACCAAGTTCAGAAGTAGCCTTATTTTAGAAATTTTCTTTTTCTTTTTTATTAGATTAGAAAAAGGGCGGTCATTTGAAAACTGCATCCTAAATTTTGTAAAGACACTATTATTAGAATTAAGAAGTAGTATTTTAACCCTTCTCATGCATTTAGAGAAGGGTCCAGAAATTTGTCAAAAACTTGTCCTCGGAACATGCACTTCTGCACCCTCAGAGGAGGCTTTGATGAATGGATGGATCGAGATTTATTAATGTTTGCATTTGATGTCTACTACTGATGTTGCACTTTTGTACTCTTAGTAGATGTTAGAAAAAGTAGAGATAAATCGTTTTTGCTTGAAGTTTACGAGTAGGATTAGTCATAAATGGTACTTTTATCTCTTGGCCATTTCTGGTTATATTCTTAAAGTGATTTACAGTTTTCAGTTGTTTATATGTTATTGCATGAATGTATGAGTTACCATTTGGCACTTCTGTACAGTGGAGTCATTTATTTATGTATGATATATGAATAACTTATTATGCGATATGTTGTTCACAACTGTTTTGCCTAACTTCTTATGCAAAGTGGTTTATCTTAATTGATTTGTATCATTATAATAGCTGAACGATCTTTATTACCAGTTATTGTTTGAAATCTCTTTAGATCGCATAATAGAAGAAATACACCCCGGGTTAGCGTAGATTAGATGTGTTGTTTCTCGTTAGATTACAATAGCATAGAGTTAGTTTAAGAATCTGAATTAAATTAGCTTTAAGTACTCTTAGATCAGCATCATTCAACTCTACACACACACACAACACCCTTAAGATTGGGAAACTGGTCCCATTATCCCCAGTCGGACCCGCTATACCAAACGGATAAGGAGCTGTCAACCAAGGTCCGGACCGGGTGGGTATCCCCCTTGTTGTCGACCTGATTTTCGGGGCTTCAACACCACCAAGGTTGAATATGATGGGGATAATATGCTAAAATTAGTTAATCAATTAGCTCATAGTGGATTTTTAGAATTTCAATTTTCTTTTGTTTTTTATAAATGTGCATATAAGTTAATCTTGGAGATTAAGTTTCTATTTATACGTAAAACTTTTATTAAGTCTATGTACCAAGTTTGTTTTTTTAACAATAATGAGTACATTCCACTAGGCACAATCGATAACTTCATAGAAATGACTACCACTATTCCACCTAGTAGAACCAATATTTCATAAATGCCACAAGGGACAGTATCTCTTCGAACACTTGAACCCACACTACTTGGGACACAAATCATGAACCATACCACTTGAGCTAAATTTCTTTGACACCAAGTTTCATTTTATACTCTATGAAACAACATTGAGTTTCTATAATAGATAGTGTGCATGTCGAGGCTTGGAGAACTGCCAATTTATTGGCCTATGCACTATTTTATTTCATGCACATACTTTAGATTGATATCCATTTCATTGTTGGTAAACAATTCTTGATTTTTCTTTCAATTCTCTATAATAAATATGTAATTCCTCTATGTTCATATGCATGATTAATTTCCTTTGATTAGAGTTGATATTTAATTTTGAAATAAATTTTAACTTTGCCTCATTCAGTGATGATTAAGGAGTCAACAAAATTTTGTTGCAAATATTTAATTCACCCAAGGAAGTAGAATAACGATACTAAACTTGGATTTGCTACTAGTAGAGACCCTAATGGATGTTTGATCAATTAATTAGAATTGAGTCATATGTGCTCTTCAATTTGATTTAGAATAGTTTTCAGTTAAAGCATTTGTGATTATAATTTCTTCATTAGTCAATAATCTACATAAGTGAGAATAATATCATTGTGTGGACCTTTTTGATGCATAATATCCCACAACCTGGATTTATATACATGTAAGTTTTTGTAGCTTAGATTGATGAGGATTAGTTCCTTTTCTTCCTTGAAAAGTACATTAGTAGTTTAGAACTCTGCTTTACATCTTAGTATTTTAAGTATAGATAGAATTTATTTTTGGAACTAACAAGATAGGAAATTGTCATCCTACACATATAGTGCATGACATCTCACAAGTTTACAAACTCCCAAATTGATAATTTAATGCCTTAATTTATGCAAGTAAATTATATCTAGTATTTTTAGCATTATTACAAGGGAAATGTGGAGGGTGCAATAATACTTCTTGTTATGCAACCAACTCACAAAAATATAGATCAACGACTTAAACATTATCCTCTTCGAGGGAAAACCTCCTTTACGTTACATAAATGAACAATTCTTGGATGATACAAATGACAAGACCTCCTCTGTATATATAGGAGTCTAAGGGGTCACAATATAATCAGAGCCTACATAAATTAATAATGTAAGGGCACAAAAATAACAATAGTGGGCTTTTATGGGGCACAAAAATAACAATATGAGGGCTACATGGGCACAACACTAACAATAAGCGGGATGCACTAGTATTATAGGGACCCAACATGCCCCTCTCCTTCAAAAAAGTGTTGTCGTCAATGCTTGAGTAGTTATGGATGATCCTATATGAAATTCTCATCCTCCTATGTGGAATCTCCAATGGGTAAGTTCTTCCACTTAATGAGATGCTCTAAAATTGATCGAGTATGTAGTTGTCGGGTTCTTGCTTCTGTGACTGCTTCAGGCTCAAATATGATTTTTCCTTCTTCGTCAAGTTCTGGAAACATTGTTTGAAATAGAAGCTTGTCACCGATAACCTTCTTTAAGCATCAAACATGGAAAACTAGGAGTACTCGGGAAGATGTAGGTTGCTCCAATTTGTATGCCATACTACTAATCTTTTGCAACACCTTGTAAGGACCGTAGTACTTGGGTGATAATTTATTATCCTTCTTAGCTTTCTTGAGAGACATTTGTCTGTATAGTTATAGCCATAAACATACTCAGTCACCTGCATCAAAAATTATTTCACTGTGATGTTGATCTTCCACTACTTGAACATTAAAAGTTTCTCTTAAAGATGATGTGATGGATGGAAAATGATACCCATAAAGTACCATAAATGGTGTCATTTTTGCTACAGTATGGAAGGAAGTATTATACCACCATTCAGCTAGAGGTAACAACTTGACCTATTGTTTTTGTTTATCATATATAAAGCAGGGAAGATATCCTTGCAAATTTTTGTTCATTATCTCAATTTTCCCATCAGATTGAGGATGATAAGATGAGCTCTAAGCTAATTGAGTACCAAGAAAAGAAACTAATTCTGTCCAAAAATTTCCAGTGAAATGGGATCTCTATCACTTACTATAATCTTTGGATTTCCATGAAGCTTTTGAATTGTTTCCATAAATATAGTAGCAATTGTACTGGGTTTAAAAGGATGAGATAATGTACAAAAGTGTGCATACTTGGTAATTGGTAAGTCTATCAACTACCACCATGATGACACTCTTTCCTTCAGAATTGGTTTAACATGTGATAAAATCTATTTAGACCCCCTCCCAACACTGAATTGGAATGGCTAAAGGTTGTAACAAATTCGGGGTCTTAATTGTGTCAGCTTTATTTTGTTGGAAAACAAAACATTTTGCCACAAACTTTTGAATATCAGATTTAAGGCCATCCCAAAAAAAATCCTTCTTGACCCTATGGTAAGTTTTTAAAAATCTTGAGTGCCCTCCTAAGGGAGAGGTGTGCAATTCCAAAAGAATATTTTGTTTGAGTTGGGAATTCTTACAAATATATAAGCGATCTTTGTACCATAATGAATCATTTTTCCGGTTAAATGTATCAGATATACCGGGGATATTGTTGAAACATTTGAATGAGTGACCACACCTCTTCATGATTCTTCCTTTCATCCTTTGTTTCTATTATCCACTTAGGTTGGATAATAAAAATGGCACAAATGAATGATTCCACATCCTCATCGTTTCTTTAGAGTGCATCTGCAACAACATTTTGCTTCCATTTTTTGTAGATGATTTCAAAGCCATAACTCAACATCTTCATCACCCATTTTTGATACTATTTTGAAGATAATATTTGTTCTAAAAAGTTTTTAAGACTATCATGATTTGTTTTTACCTTGAAGTGTCCTCCCATTTGGTAAGGTTACCACTGCTTTAGTGCATGTAGTATTGCCAACATTTCCTTCTCATAAATAGGTTTTTATAAATACTTTCCTTTGATTGGATTACTTTCAAAAGCAATGGGTCTTCCTTCTTGTGAAGTCTGACATAGCTAAGACCAATGCTTGGCACATTGCCTCTTTAAGATGTTCAAAGGTCGTTGTTGCTTATAGAGTCCAAGAGAATGCATCTTTCTTCAATAATGATGTTAGAGGTGTCAATATTCTCCCATAATTCTTAACAAACTTGCGACAATACCCTTCAACTTGAGAAATCTTCGAAGATGCTTTACGGTTGTGGAGATTTTCCATTCCTGAATGGCTTTAATTTTGTTAGGGTCTACCTTAACACCTTCATGAGATACAATACAACCCAAATATTCCACTTCCTGTACTCCAAAGAAACATTTGGAGGTTTTTGCATATAATTTTTCCTCCTCCAATAGTTTGAGTACCCTTTTAGTTTGTTGAACATGAACCTTCCAAGACTTGTTGTAGATTAGTATATCATCAAAAAATACTAACATAAATTGTCTAAGGAATGGTTTGAAAATGGAATTCATCAAACATTGAAACATGGCATGTGCATTAGTAAGGCCAAAAGGCATGACCAAAAATTCATAATGACCCTCATGAGTTATGAATTTTGTTTTCGGAATGCCTTCAGTCTTCATTCTAATTTGATGATATCTTGAATGAGGATCTAACTTGGTGAAGTAAATTGCTCCATGTAATTCATTCAACAATTCATCAATGGCAATAATGGGAAATTTATCTTTAAAACTGAGCTTGTTGATCTCCCTATAATCTGGACACGTACGCCATGATCCATCTTTCTTGTGCACAAATACTACTAGAGCATATAAAGAACTTTTATTAGGTTGAATTATACTTCCCTCTAGGATTTCTGCAACCATGCACTCAACTTCACTATTTTGGGCATAAGGATATTTGTAAGGCCTGATGTTTGGAGGAACACTTCTTGGCATCAATTGAATAGCATGATCATGATCACAAATAGGTGGGAGGCCTTTGGAAGTCTCAAACACCTTGGAATGATTGTCCAAGACTTTTTGGAGATATGGAGAAATAGACAATTTCGATGTTTGAACCTCTAGTGAGCATAATTATGAAATTACATGCCATTGTTCTTTATTGACAATCTTTTTCATGACATTAGAGCTAATTATATTTCCTGGTTTCACTATGATACCCCTTAATTAAACTTCCTTTCCTTCCCAAAAAATTTCAAGAAAAATTCTTGAAAATTGAAAGTTATTGTTCCCAAAGATTGTAACCATTGGACTCCTAGTAACAATGTAACCTTTGAACTGGGAACTGTAAACTCAAAACGAGAACCCTAGCGAAAACACCCCAAAAAAATGTGAAAGACAACCCGAAAAAAAATATATATATAAATAATAAATAAATAATATAATATAAATAATAAATAAATAAAATAAAAATAATAAATTAAATTAATTTAAATAAATTAAAAAATACATAAATGTGTGATGTGGAATAATGCTTTCTTTTCAACATTTTTTAAAAATGGTAGTAAAAACCAAACTTTTTTGTGCAAAAAACACCATCAAAACAAAAAGTGTTGATGTTGTAATAGCGTCTTCGTTTTTCAAGGTAAATGTTCCATATTTTTTAGTAATGGCATTAAGGATAAAATATCATGACTCAGAAAACGTTTAAAATTTTTAAAATTTTTCAAATATGGAATTAAAAACAAAGATGATGACTACAAAAAACATTAAGTTTTTAACATATTTCAACCATGGGATTATGGAAATTTTCTATCACTAATCATTTTTTTAAAATGAATACCTCAATGAAAGAGTCATTATACGAAGAGTAATTTTTTTTTCAAATGCTAAAAGTATAACAACTTAAAATACTAGCCTAAAAAAACTTGACACATTGCAACAAAAAATTAAAAATCAACCATCAAATTGACACGTAGTGTAGGCAAACTGATCCATTGTAATGAAAGCTTAAAGACCAACCATGAAATTGACTACATTGTGGGGTCGAACTTGATCTATTATAACGAAAACTTTAAAAGCAACTATCAAATTGACACATAATGGGATCATGTTGCTAGTCAAGGATTAACATGGACCTTGCAGGAAAAACATAAATAAATATATAAATAAATAAAAATTGGAAAATACAAAGAAATAAAATTGAACATGAAAAGTAAAATTACAAAACTTTAAAAAATAATAAAAAGCAAATTAAAAAATTATATATTAACAATTATAAAAAAAGCAATGACTAAAAAATAAAAATAAAAACAAAATTAAAATATTGACAAAAATTAAAACTAAAACATTTTTAAAAAAAAAATAACTAAACAAGTATATTATATATATATTTATATATATATATATTATATATATATTTATATATATATTATATATTTATAAAACAAATTAAAAAATTGGCTATATAACATACAATAAAACAAAAAAAATGTAAAAAAAAAAAAAAAACAAAAAACAAAATAACTTATTAAGTGATTAAAACCAAATTAAAATTATTTTTTAAAAAAAACAAAACAAATTAAAAAATACAAGAAATTATTTCCAAAACGACATAATTCAAGAAAAATATATATAATAACAAAAAAAAATTATATTAGATAATGAAAAAAAGTATTAAAAATTAATAAAAACTTAAAAAAAAAAAAACAAACAAACAAACAAAAACATTAAAAAAATACATATTGAAACCAATTTGAAAAAAAAAAATGAAAAAGAAAACATAAAAAAAATCCCTAACCCGGGCCTCCACCCCCGCGGTCCAAAAGGGTCAGGGGTGGAGGGACGATTCTCGGAATCGACCCTCTACCCCTTGGGCCTATTGCGATGCGAGGGTGGAGGCTCGATTTTCGTAACTCCCTCATGCCTCACCCTCACACTCCAACGAGCCCACAGGGTGGACACTTGATTATGAGAATCGGGCTTCCGCCCCTTAGGCCTACTGGGTCGCGTCGGTGGGGCGTGAGGGAGTTGCAAGAATCGAGGCTCCATCACCTGGGTCTATTGGGTGGGGGTGGCGCCCTGGGCGGGGGATTTTGTTTTTCTTAATTTTATGTTTTATAATTTTTTGTGTTTTTTTATGTTTT
>APFE030783322.1:0-17954 GCA_000404065.3 Pinus taeda
GGCTAGATGAGCCACATGGGCACTTAGGTGTCATCATGCTCAAGGTTCCTGTCCTATTTTTCCGGCCATCCACATCATCTTTGTCCACGGTCAAAGCTGGGCAAGTCACGGTCAACTCAAGGCAGTTTAGCGGTGATTGTGAGCTGTTTGGTCACGTCATCCTAAAACGGTGATTTGTCCACGTTCTACAGATGGCAGGGGACATGATCCAACCTGGGATTCATTACCCATGACGACAGAACCACCAACTCGTCCACGCAGCCGCATGAAGTGTCAAGGAACCATGAATACGCATAACAGTCATTTACTTTTCAGTTATTTAGTTGCACGGATAGGCTATCTTAGAGACTTCTATAAATAGCTACGTCTGTGTACGCTTATTAAGCTTTTTATCAGTTGTATTTTGATGAACCTGTGTTACATTTTCAAGCATTCTAAACTCTGTTTTTAAGTGCTATTCTAGCACTCTGTTTTATACATTTTCTGCAATGAAGAAATAGACATAGCATTGTCTTGAAGTTTCCAGATCTCTGAGTTTTTCCTTGTGGCTGAATGGACAGAGGGCCCCTGCTCATTTCTGCCACTGTAAAGTATTTTATGTGCAGTAGCATTGTCTTTACTTGTTTATTTCCTTAAGCATGTATAGTTTCTTTTATTTATTTTCCTTTCTTTCAAGCTGATCAGTGTTATTTCCTTGCAGATTTCTTTTAGCCCGGAATTTGTGTGTGTATTTGCTTTAATGTCTAATGGTAGTTGCAGTTGTCTTATTCATTATGCTGCCCTCTTTACTCTGTTTTTCTAGATTAGCTTTAGCATAGTTTTACAAGCTGGATGCTAACTAGTTTATGCTCTCTTTATCATAAATAGCTTATCCTTCAAGAGAACAGAATATTGATTAATTGCAGCTTGTAATTGAGTAGATTTGGCTTGTGATACTAACACTTTTTCCACTTGCTTACACACAATTACACATGTAGGAGCAGTATGTTGGAAAAGGTCTAGTAGTGTTACAATTTGTCAACTAAAGTAGATTAGAGTTTTTATCAATTCTTGGATTTGTTTTCAGATCCCTTCTAATCGTGTTTTATGCAAATACGCAGTAGAAACAGAGAGTTAGAAGGAGATTATCATTAATATCAATCCTTGAAGTGATTTTCTTATTTCTTTTATTTGCAACAGTATGGATAGAGACTAATGCCATTAGATTGTGGTCATTTACTTTCAAGCCATTTACTTTCAAGTCATTTTGATTTACTCATTCTTTTCAAGTTCTTTTCTCTTACAAGTTCAGCAAGCAATTAGAAACCACCATCACACACACTTTCACTCATATAGAAATCACTTTCACACACTTGCACTCATTTGTCTATAATCATAATTCCATTTTAGGAAGATAAGTCAATCATAAACAACCCCCTAAAACAACAAAAGCTCTAAGAAAGTTACTTAAGTACATATAGTACACCCTCACTTCATCAGCTTACGAGCCCCGGGTTGACAATTAATACTAGCAATTTAGATAACAATAAATTGACTAAACAATGGCATTGCAAGCCATAGAATAGTTTGTCATTACATCCACAATGATGTGTTTTTTCCACATCCAAATTGCTAGCAACATATACATGATAGATTCTGTGAGCATGATTAAGCACACGATTTTTGGTTGATTCCTTGATTATTGAAACCAACTTATCACAGGATTTTTGGTTGATTCCTTGATTTTTGAAACCAACTTATCATTGCCTATTGGAGTAACTATATCTATAACATAATTAGGTCAAGAAAGTCTAAAATTTCATTTCTTGAAGTTACACAACAAATGAGCTTGTTACCTACAAATTTAAGAAGTGCTTAAATGATGATCTAATGCAAAATGGAATTTGTTCCAATTGCTTCTTTGGTAACCAAGAATGTTACAAAATAAACAGCAAAAGCTTTAGCAATCCATAGGACAAAACACTAATTCTGTGAATTCAAACTCTACCTTTATAATGTTGCAATGGCAGATTATAGGTTTGTGCCATAATAGGCCTCCAAGTCATGGAAAAGGGCATGCCAATTTCAGGGTTTTTTTGACCCTTCAAATACATATTTTACCATAGACCATTATCATGCATTTTCTAAAACCATATAAGTAAACATAATTACATTATCTAGACTCTGCCCAATCTTATACACTGTAGAAAGGTGCGAATATTTTCTAAGCATTCTATCTCCAGGGTAGAGTATAAGAACTACGCTAATATGCATGCGTGTACATATGAAAGGATGGCAATGGATTTCCAAGGAAAAATTCATTATTGGCAGAGTAACCAACCTGTCAATTTCATTATTAGCAGAGTAACCAACTCGTCAATTTCATCTAAATATTGATGTTCATTGTTTACCTATCCATCATTTGACTTGCATTATCATGTATACATGTCAATTTCAGATGAGAGGCCTACATCAATTACTTGGTGGATTTGTATATAAGAATCAATTATGTTTCATTTGTTGGACTAACTTTAAAGTTGTTGCTTCCAGCATGAATGTTGCCTATATTCACTTTGTTGAACCAATCTCGTGACATATATTTCCAGCAAGGATGTTGAATATGTTTAGCCTTGTTTGGTTGTGTAACAAAGTGGTTTGGACTAAATATGTATCTGGTTGGGACAGAGTATGCAACTAGTATGGTATTGAGTGTGTGGTTGATTATTGTTGTAATCTCAAGGCAAGTATACTGAAGCAAAAATGGTATCTATTTCCTAGGCATTATACAAATGACAACAAAGTCAAAGCAATTCCTTTTCCAAAAGAGGAAATGACCCATACTATTAGCATCAGGTTTACACCTTCATTTCAAAACAATGATGTTAGTTTATCTTTTTGCAAGTCATAATCATGTAAAGGGAGGTATTGTATTCATTATAAGGTTTTCTAAGCCTAGGGAAATGTGTCATTACAACTCTTTTACCTAACCCTTAGTTTATGCAAAATTTGACTTATAGTAAAAATTCTGTTGCTGATACGAAATGTTTTCGTAGTGCTTTAAAAAAAAAAAAAAACTTGATTTCCGACCTGTTAACCCATCTTTTTTTAGCGCTCAAGTGTTGATTTGTAAAATATTGGTCTTCCACCTATATGATATGGAATTTTCCAACATTTTTTAGCCCAAATGAGCCTTTTAATATCAAACCCTAGTTTGCCATGTTTTTCTTAAAACCAATTTTTCCAGCAAACCCAAACTTGCAATTTTCCAGTGCAGAAAGGTTGTTAGTTGTCTCGCAGTCCTCCGTTAGGGTATTTCAAAGTGAGTAAAGGTCTTTGCAAGTCTTGGAGAATTCCAAATGGGCCAGTTTGACAACATGAAGAGGTTTGAACCCGATGGCATGTACTTCGAAGTGTAACCTGAAATGATTGACCATTCAGAGATGTAGGTTGGAAACCAGTGTTTCAACATTTTAATTGGTATAACCTTAGTAGGTGCCATGATTTTATCTTCTCCTTTGAAGGAAACACAACTAGAATCAGGACATTGCACTTCCCTATCACAAAGGAGTCTATTTTATGAAGCAACGAGTTTGACGGCAGAAGGTGAAAGATGGTTCAAGAAGTAGAGGTTGCTGAATGTGGATTTAAATTTCTTCCTAAAAGAAGATTGTCAAAATCAATATTGGAATGCAGGGGTCCTCAAAAGCAAACTGAAACCTCAATGGGTTGTTGTACTTCGAACTGTCCAACTATTCTTCACCTATGAAGGTAGGTATTCCAAAGATTACCTATATCACATGAGGTTTCTTTGTCACGTAGCAGGCTTTAGGAAAATGAATTTTCCATATTTCCTACATCAAAATTTGTTGAAAATGTGCACTAAGGCATGGAAGAGAATTGAATTACAAGCTCATGATATTTGTCATCACAGTCTCATTAAGATTTTATATACTCATGAGTTGAATAAGAAAGTAGAACAATTAAGGTAAATGAGGCAAAAGAACCCAAATCCATATGTACCTAGAAGACAAAAAATAGGCCAAAACAAAGTTCCTTCTCAAGCTGTAGCTTATGAGACCAAAGAAGAATCTAGCTAACCCTAGGTTGAAAAACATGAGGTACCTGTGAAGATGTCAGAGATTGAAGTTTATGAAGGGAAGACTAGAAGCAAAAAAAGCCACCAAAGGATTATGGTAGAGGAGGAAGAAACAAAACAAAAAATCTTGAAAAGAAAAAAGGGGAAACAGAAAGTTGAAACAAAGGATGAGGAAGTTAAGACAAAGGTTAGGGTTTAGGGCAAAAGACCTCACACTCATCCTACTAACGAACCGAGGTTGAATTTCAAAGCTAGAATGAATCCTAAGTTCAAAGAAACAATTATCATCCTTGATGAAGAAGAAAAAATAGAGTAGACTTCAAAGAGTAGAAAAAGACAGAGGAAAATAGAGTATGCTAAGAAGAACAAAGGAAAAACCCTAAAAGATGGTAAAAGTCCACAAAAACTTACCATAAGGGTGACAAGGAGTCAAAATAAGCTAGATATCCTTGTTGAAGTTGTATAAGACATAGGAAAGTGATCATTTGACTTCAGGGGCAGAGTATAGTATAAACCCTAATTTTGTTACAGTAAACCCTAATTTTGTTGCACCAAACCTTAATGGATATTTAACATTTTTGTTTACTCTTGGTTAATCATCAAGTAGTAATCATTTTTTACTATACTTGGTAAGATATCAAACATTTTTTTGGCTAAAGGAGTACAAGTCAACATAAGGAAAGCAAGCAACGAAGAAGGTAGACGGTTACACAATTTTGGCATCATTTCCAGGTTCATGCATCAGTTGGCTACAACGAGGGAACACACGTTTAGCTTCAGAGATCAAACCTGTAATGCAACAGACCATTCTATATCCTATCTTGCAGTAGACACCTCATTATTCTTCCAAGATACTAGCAACAAGAACATATAGCAACCCTGTGCTCTGATTTGACCATGGATTATGTATCAAATTAAGGATCTGAGTAGCTAAGATCATATGGTTTTTGTGATTTTTGTTAATTAAAATATAAAAGATTATGTAAATATTTTGTAATTATTGCTACCATACTTCAAGGAGCTTATCTCTATTGTATTTTCTATATATTTCATCAATAATATGAAGAAAGGGTTGTTTTTTCTAAAAGATATAGTCATTTTGTGTGTGCTTTTGAATACTTTAATTATTTCGTTTTCCAAGATCAGTAGATTCTAACTAATGATATAAATATCGATGATATAGTTGGTTTTAGTATGTATGTTCTCTATGTTTTTCAAGTTCTCCTTTAATAATCTCACAAATGTATTAATGCCTTCTGAATGTTTGGAAAAGATAAATTAATTCAGAATTCATCTTTGTTTTGATGCTGTGATTTAAGTTTTCAAAGGTTCCCATCTTGATCCTCTAAAGTTACCATAGGATTCACTATGTATGCCCTATTGTAGTGGATTTTTCTTCTTTTTCTTCATCCATCTACAACAAATGACGAAGGTCTAGGATATGCTATCCACCTTTCCTTTATTAATCATGATGAGACAACCAATTATATTGGTAAACCTATCTAAACCCTAACTATTTGACTCCATCATCCAATGAATTATTGATTTAAGGTCTAACCAAACCCTACATCAACAAAACCTATCTAAATATCTAGCCACAATATAAAGGTTAGAGAGAGCCCTCTCTGGATTGAAGGGGCTAGCCTTCAATCTGTAAGTTGGAGTGAAAAGGTTACCTTGGAAACTTCTCTCCTACAACCAAGAGAAACTTTATGAGTGATAACACATACTAAAACAAAAAATAATTGTTTATTTAGATTGTTGTTTTAATTCTAGCACTTGACTAGTTCACTCTTCAAGATCCAAGTAGCTCGACAAAACATTTTGCAAATTATTTTATTTGAACTATTATTTTAATTTTAACATTTGACTAGTTCACTCTTTAAGATCTAATTAGTTCGACAAAACATTTTGAAAGACTCTTACAACATTGACCACTAAGAATGGGTGTGGTCTACCCTTATAGCACCTGTGAACAATGCAAGATATGATTCCAATAAGCTACAAGCCAAAAAAAACAAGTTGGCAGCACTAAAATTTAGGAACTTAAGGGAAAAAATGAATTTCGTGCACAAATGACAAATAATAAGTTATTACTTAGAAAGAGAAAATAGAGGGAAATCAAAGAAAGATCCATAATGGATAGGAAATTTACTTGATCTGTTGTTCATGTTCTTCATCATTCACAACTTGTGCATCTTTTGGGAGCCGCTGTAGAGTAAAATTCAAGTTGGCGACAACGATCTAAGTGTGCTTTATAGAACTCCTCCTCAAAATCTTCCATCTTTGATTGTCTCTTTGTAATATTTGCATTCATCTAATCAATTTGTTCTCTATAACTTTACTCCAAATAATTCATCTGCTCACACTTTTCAATTAGCATAACACTCATAAGAACCTAAAAAAAAAAAACAAAAGAAGATCAATTATGAATAAAACATACATGGTTAAACATATTGTATTTTTACATTAAAATTACACGTCCAAATGGCAACAAAAATTTACGCCTCACATAAAATTATACACAAGGTGCAATTCCAAGACACTAACTGAACTACTATAGGTTGTTGTGTTTCAACTTCCATGTGCTCTAATCTCAACTATCAATTAATCATACCTCTTTCTTGCATTCCTCATGCTGCTTTGTATCCCTTTGTCTAATAATTTTAATTTCTTTCATCTTTTGCACGCAATTTTGATGACACTATGCTAACTGTCTCTTCTAAACGTTTACTGTGCTTCTATCGTTTAGCAACTTTAGTTTTAAACCAAGACAACTTCTGATTGTCCTCATCCATTTTCTTTAGAGTTTCCACAACCATTTTACGATATGATTTCATCTCATACCTCAACCTTGATTTGCCTGCAAGATATTCTTGCATTGTTATAATAGCTCCTTCAATAAAAATTAAAAATTTTACTCACTTGCATCAAACAACATGAACTAAAATCAAAGCATCCTCGTGAGTGATGTCGAGATCCACCACCTCTTTCCACTTTGGAAGTGGATTCTCAACATTAGTTTGTTCCATAATTTGGCTTATATAGATGATTCCTATCCTCTGTATATGATTGATAATCCATGTCGGAAGTAAAGATGAATCTTGCGTACCTAGGATAGCACCTATACAACAAATTTGGTTCCAATCTCCCATTGTAAATTTTCCATGATCCATTCTTTTACCTTGAAGATGCAATGGCAGATGCGTGAGCCATTCTACTGAGATATTATCCTAGTTCAATACTTGTCCACAAAAGAGTGATGTTTCAAACATTTAGCCTTAATAATGGATTTCCATATCCTTGTACCATATATTGGTCTCTAGAAACTCTTGGAAAGCAAAGCCCAGCGTAAGGATTTTAAATATTTTAAGCCCCATCCACCTTGATTAGTCGGTCTAGAAATGTCCCTCAGACAAACCAAATGAATTTTTTTTTCTTCCTCTTGACCCAGGTCGTGGGAACTTGGCTACGATAACGTTGATTTTATGGATAACCATATTGGGACAATATAAGTAGTTGCATCTAGTACACCGCAAAGTTCTGTAAAACAGATTGAATGTGTATCATTGTGCCCCTCGATGACATCCACCTGTATGGCCAATTTTTTATCACGATCTCAAATTGCAAATGTAAAATCCGATAACAATTTGGCTTTAATCTGTATCTCAAATATGTGAATCCATCATCGGGAGCCCCAACACCAACATCAAAGAAGTTTGCAATCTCTAAGATGATCAACAGAAGATGATTTCGTGTTGATCAGAGGAATTTTGAGCCATTAATGAAGAGATCACAAGCATCCCCTAATTTTGAGATTATGTGCAAGGTTTCTTTCCATTAACAAATGGATACCTGTCTAAAGATGAGTACATCATTAACAAACATTAAATGAGTTATAAATACCTTCTTAGTGATCTTAAGACCAACAAATTTATCATCAGTCTTTGCCCTGGTAATTTTTCTGCTTAGGCCATCAATGACAAAAAGAAATAGGAGAGGAGAAAGGACACAACCCCTTAGCCCCCTACAAGCCCAGAATAAATGAGACAAAACTCCATTAATCAAAACAACATAACATACTGTCAAAACACATGACATAATCTAGTCCACGATGTCAATAGATAATTTGATTTGATAATATGATTTTACACAGGATTAACCTAAGGAACATCGAATCAACACTATTGTGAGCCCTATGCAAATCTAGCTTGAGAAAAATAGCCTCCTTTTTGTGGGATTTAATCGAATGAATGTGTTCTTGTGCAATTGTAACAAGGTCTTGAATCTTCTTGTGGTTTAAAAAACTAATTTGTTCCACATATATGAATTCAGATAACTTCCCTTTTAAGCAATTTGCAATAATTATAGAGAGCATTTTATATGTGACATAGGGAAATAGGTATGTAATCCTTGAAAGTTGTGTGACAAGAAGACTTTGGTATGGGAGCAAAGAAATTAGCATTTATATTATTAGTGACCTTTCTAAGGCGACGAGATTTCTCCGCCAAATGAAACAGATCCATTCCCATAATATCCATGAAATGTGTGAAGATCTCGACCGCCCATCCGTCTAGTCTAGGACATCTATCTTTTGCAAAAGATTGAAGAACAATTGTTAATTCCTCCAGAGAAATAGGTTTGTCAAGCTCCAAAACATCCTCCACCCAATATAATAGAAAGAGGGAGAAAAATACACACAACACAAATCACTCTCATATTTTTATTTATCACAAAGATTACATATATGTAGGAAATAGATCAAAGACTTCGACGAATATAGATCCTAAGAAAGTGGATCTATGACTCGGAAATTCCACAAATACAACTCAGACATAGGGAACAACAAATTCTAGATCGACTCCTTGTAACTCCTAATGACAACTACACATGACATGGAAGTATTATTGCCAACACCTTCCCTTAATGCTTACATGAAAAACACATATTACAACAACAAAGGTAATTTGTCTAACTGGTCTTCATCAATAATCACATCCACTATGGAATCTCATAAACATCGCTATTTCACCACCACATCTTCAAGTTGTAACTTGATCTCCATTTAAAACGTAACCGCCTCTGACCATCATTGATGAACTTTGCAAGATCAACAATATTGACAACTCGGCTCGTCGGGGCTTCCGTGATACGAGCCGTCAATTAATGAACCATCCTATATATCAACAACCATCTGTCGGATATTTTGCTTTCGGCTATATGTGAGTTGCTAGGATGGAGGTCTGGATATTGAATGTGTTCAAAAGTTGATCAAACAACTTGACCTTACTTACACACAAGAATTGATGTTTGGGACATTGAGACTTCCAGTTTAAGAACCACCAACCCTTTTATAACCAGAATTGAAAAAAATAGAAAAATACTTGACAAATACATTTCACAATGACAAAGTCAATAATCATCAAACTATCAGCTGCCATTCAGGCATAGACAAGTCAGCATGTCCCTCCATAGCACAGGTCAAAACTTGTTCATCTGGTTCAATCTTTATTTGGAGTTTTCTCGTCTCCACAAAGCAATATTTGTTAGAGTGGTCAATTCCAACAAACTTACACTCACATATTGGGTTGACCAGACTCAATATGTTTAAAATGCAAACTCCAAAATTTGAGATCGGAACAAGATTGCAAGAAAAACATCTAATGCAAAGATCTCTTCTCGGCAAAAGCGAAAAATTGTGATCTCCCTCCAACTATAACACTTTTGACATATATCAATAGCCACTTGAAACTCATCCGCACCAGATCTCAGATCCAGATTTCAAGTCCAGATCCATGCAGCAGCATGTACAATTCATGGGCATGATTTTGCAGATTTATAATATGATAGTGCACACAATTTTGACAAAACCATTTAGACATGAATTTAACTCCTTTGTAGGTTTGGAGTAGATAAACACAAATAAAACTTTACAGATAGCAAAATGACGGAAGGATGTGCGCTTGAAGAAACTGCAAACAACAGACAGATCTACACGCAAGATCACAAATAATTTCACACACTGAAAATAAACTATCACACATCTATACTAATATGTACATAAACAATAACACTCAGAATCTCTCACATATTCTTGGCCCTCCCTTGAAGTAGTGGAGTACCATCTCTTATACCATATTAGAAAAGAAAAAGATAAAAAAAAAACACACACAACACAAATCACTCTCATTATTGATCACAAAAATTACATATAAATAGGATATAGAGCAGACACTTTAAAGAATCTAGATCTTAAAAAAATGCATATATGACTGGAAAACACCACAACTACAACTCATACATAAAAAACAACTTTCAAACGTACTCCTCATAATTCCAAATAACACCCCTCATAATTCCAAATAACACCCCAAACATGTATGGAAAATTCCAAATAACACCCCTCATAATTCCAAATAACACCCAAAAACATGTATGGAAAAGAATTAATAAAATCCATTTGGATGTCAATGTCAACGTTTTCTCGGTTCGGGAAGAAACCCCGAAATATCAGACAACCTCTTTGGAGCTCGCAAATTTTTCCGCTGAATCGGATACAATCTTCCGATTGTCCTTGTGTTTATGATAAACCAATTCGTTTAAATGGAAATAAATAAATAAACGTTTTCCGTAAGTGGCATCTTCGATATAAACGTCTTGCGTTGAGAAACTTCATTTAAAAGCGGCTTCAATTAATCGGCAATGCTCTCTCTGGATTTCTCTATTAAAAAATATTTAATTAATAAAATAATACAATTAAACAGGTGCAATATGCAATTAAACAGGTGTAATATGTAATTAAACTACATTTTAATAAAAAAAAAAAATTGGAAAAAGAGAGGAAATGAGATATAAAATTTAACACACAATAACATCAATTTTAATTGATCACATAAAATATAATAATTACAAATTTTAATTCATCACATAAAATATAGCAATTACAATCAACTCGTGAAAAGTATTTAATTTTTTATATTATAAAATTAAAATAAAATATAACAATTACAATAAACTGGTGAAAAATATTTATTTTTTTAAAAAGTAAATACTCTTAAAATAATTTCAGCCGCAATATTTTTAAAAGTAAATACTCTTAAAATAATTTCAGCCGCAACCCCATATTAAATTAATTTTTTTAAAAGTAAATACACTTAAAATAATTTCACATGCAACGACACATTAAATTTAACTAGAATTTAAACAACTCGGATTTCTAAATTTAAATAAGTCTCCATACTAGGGTAATTAACTATCTTTAACATTCTTATCCTCGTGTTTATGAAAAAGCAATTCGTTTATAAAGGAGGTTAACGTTTTCCGTAACTGGTCATCAGAAACTTCATTTAAAAACGGCTTCAATTATTCCGATGGGTGTTTTAATTAAATCGGCAATGTTCTCTGGATTTCTCTGAAAAAAATATTTATTTAATAAAATAATATAACTAAACTGCCGCAACATGCAATTATACTACACTTCTAAAAATATTCCTCTGTGGTCTAACCGTCTTACTGAGATACCGTGTCGTGAAAAGCTCGGTTCTCCCTCACGTCGCAGTCGAAGAATTCCACTCTTTTCCCGTACCTCAACGAACACGGAGAACGTATTTTATTCCGTCCGTGTGCTCTTTTGAATGAGTCGTCAAAACCCAAAGAACTTTGCCCCTCATTCAACCGTCAGTGTTGAACGAATGATTGAGCAGCCAATGATGTAACATCAGGTTTTTTGGGCGGTGTCGATACTTTTTCCAAAAGCCATTACATTATATATTGCGGGCAACGAGAATAGAACAGGTAAACAGGCAAGCCAGCCCATATCGCGTCTCGAATCGGTCTGGTGAAACTGTTACACATCTGGGAATTTTCTCCACCGCTGGGAAATTTGATTCTCTGGCCACTCTTCGTATTTCCATTTCATCAGGATCGCGATTTGTCGGGAGCCATCTCGGAGTTTGTTTTTTCTGGTTGTGAGGGTTTCATTTTTGTTTACAAATGAGTAACCAGACATGGAGATGGAGCGGGGATATAAGGGGCGGAGTGAGATTCTTGTTAGCAGAGCAACCCATGGTCACGCATTTCAGATGGGACCATCACATTTGGGGTTCTACATGGCACTTCCCCCTCCTGGCCATTGCCTCCTACCTGTTGTTAATTCTGCTTCTCAAGATTCTGCTCATACCAAGGAAACGGCCGTTGTCTCTGGGTCCTATCCCCGCAATTCATAACCTCTGCGTGGTCCTGGCTTCAGTGGCCATCTTCTTGGGCTGCTGGGAAGCCACGGCGGTGGAGTTCAGAGAGACGAGATGGATTTGGAGTAGGAAATTTAAAAACGCCGCGGAATGGGTGATGTGTTTTCCCCTGGGTACGCGCCCTCTGGCAGAGTGTTCTTCTGGTCATACATCTTCTACCTCACAAAGTACCACCAGCTCTTCGACACGGTCATATGGATCCTCCGCAAGACGCCCCTCACCTTCCTCCACGTTTTCCACCGCGTTGCCGTCGTTTTCGTGTGCTACGCGTGGCTGGAGTTCTCGCAGTCGCTGCAGATCGTGACCATCCTCGCCTCCACGCTTCTCTATGTCGTGGTTTATTCGTATTTCGTCTGCCGCAACATCGGTTGGGGTTGCTGGTCCTCTTTTCTGCACGCCAATTGCAAGATGGTGCACTTGGCATTCACGTTGCTCTTCTTGCGCGACACTTAACATGGAAGGAAGGCTGCAACGGAATTGGCGCGTTACTTTTCGATGCCCTTTCCAACGTTACACTTCTCTTGCTGTTCCTCAACTTGTACATTAAGCAAAGATGCAGCAATGCCAAAATAGTGAATGCCGAGCATGACATGACGATGAACAAGAACAAGAACAAGAAGCACTTGTGACAACGAATACATTTACATTATCATCTCCTCTCTTGTTGCTAAATGCTAGCTTAAAGTGCAAGTGCAGTTACAATAATGATTGTTAGTTCAGAGCATACATAACACACAACGTATTTATACTCAGAGATTTAGATGGCAATAGCAGAGAATAATTCATAAAGACAAACAAATGGAAAAACAACAAGATTACTTAGTCAGAAACAACTGAATAGATAAAACAATCATTGGAGAACAGAAATCACTTTGCATTACATAAGAGGCTTGGGTTTTGGTTTGCTTTCCTTGGTGAGAGAAATTACAAATTTATAGAGGTAGAAGAAAGATCTAGAATCCTGTATGTGATTCAGATGGAAATCTGGAATGATCTAGAAACTACTGGTAGTGTAGGAGGATCTAGAATCATGCATGTGATTCTAGAAACCACCGGCAGTGTAGAAGGATCTAGAATCCTGCATGAATTTGGCTTCACACTTAACATTCTCCCACTTGAAGCCAAATAAGAGTGATTAAGTCACACCAAGTCCTACCATGCCTCTACATAACTTATGTTTATTTCGTGGTAGAATCTTAGTGAGCATATTAGCAGGGTTCCTATCTGTATCGATCTTTTCCAAGGATAATTGTTCTTCCTCCAACACATGCTGAATCCAATGGTACTTTAAGTAATGTGCTTGGTTTTTTAATGAAATGTTGGGTTTTTCGCCAAGTGAATGGTACTCTGACTATCACAATATAACACATACTTGTCCTATCTCTCCTAGGAATCGCTGCATCTACAACATCTCTTTACAAGCTTCTATTGCATCTATGTACTCTGCTTCTATTGTAGAGAGGGTTACTATTCTTTGTAGCCTTGACACCCAAGATACCGCTGCACCTGCAAATGTATACAAATAACCTGTAGTGGACTTTCTGGTATCCATATCTCCAGCCATATCCACATCTGTAAATCCTTCAAGCATAATCTCATCATGACCAAAACATAAACAATAATGACTAGTACCTTTGAGATACCTTAAAATCCATTTTACTGCTTGCCAATGTTGTTTGCCTGGATTGGTAAGGAACCTACTCACTACTCCCACTGAATATGCAATGTTTGGTCGTGTGCATACCATGGCATACATCAAACTGCCAATTGTTGAAGCATAAGGAATATTACTCATCTCTTCTTTCTCCTTGTCATCACTAGGACATAATTCAGTACTCAGCTTGAAGTGGCCTGCAAGGGGTGTACCAACTGGCTTGGCATCCTTTATATTAAACCTGTCAAGCACTTTCTTGATATATTTTTCTTGTGACAGCCACAACCTTTTGTTATTCCTGTCACGCATAATCCGCATGCCCAATATTTGTTGTGCTAGTCCCAAATCCTTCATCGCAAATTTGCTACCCATATCTGTCTTCAAACAATTGATCTTATTCTTATCATGCCCAACAATCAACATGTCATCCACATATAACAATAATATGATATACTTTCCTCGATCATACCTCTTGATATAGAAACAATGGTCAACTTCCAATCTCTGAAAACCATGTTCTAATATGAATGAATCAAATTTCTTGTAACATTGTCGAGATGCCTGTTTCAACCCATAGAGACTCTTCTTCAACCTACAAACAAGGCCTTCTTTGCCTTTTTCAATGAAGCCTTATGGCTGCTCCATATAAATTTCTTCCTCCAATTCACCATGAAGGAAAGCAGTTTTTACATCTAACTATTCAGATTCTAGGTCTAAAGCAGCAACTAGACCAAGAATGACTCTAATGGATGACATTTTAACAACAGGTGAAAAAATTTCAGTAAAGTCAATACCTTCTTTTTGGGTAAAACCTTTCACCACTAGTGTTGCTTTATATCTCTCTTTCTTTTCATCATCTTCATGCTTAATCATGTACACCCATTTGTTTTGTAGAGTCTTTATACCTTTTGGGAGGTTTACCAACTCCCAAGTTTTATTTTCCTGCAAAAAGTTCATTTCGTCTTCCATTGCTTTCTTCCATTCTTTACCGTGCTCGACTTTACAAGCTTCTTGAAAACAATTAGGTTCACCTTCATCAGTCGATAAAATATAGTTTGAAGGAAGATACCTTTGTGAAGGCTTATGAGGCCTAGAAGATCTGCGAACCAACTATGGTGGTGCATTATCAGGTTGAATCTCTTGTAAAGGTTCCTGCAAGATTCCTTCTTCTTGTTGTTCATTATTTTCCACTTCTTGTTCTTCATGCTCCTGAATTTGCTGTTCATTTTCTTGTATTGATGGTATGTTTTCCTACTGCTCTTCAAACCTGTCAATAACCTTCTTAACCTCCAACTCACCTACAATCCTCTTGAACATTTCTGACTCATTAAATATAACATCCCTGCTTCTAATAATTTTATGTTTAACTGGATCCCATAGACGATAACCAAGATCTTCATCCGCATATCCCAAAAAAATGCATTTAATAGATTTATCATCTAGCTTAGTTCTATTTTCTTTGGGAATATGTATGAATGCTTCACATCCAAAGATTTTCAAGTGAGAATAATTCAAATTCTTACTAGTCTAAACTTCTTCAGGGATATCGCCATCCAAGGTTGTAGTTGGAGATCTATTTATGAGGTAGCAAGCGGTTCTAACTGCTTTAGCCCAAAAATTCTTCTCTAAACCGGAATTGGACAACATACTTCGCACCTTTTCCATAATGGTGCGATTTATCCTTTCTGTGACACCATTCTGTTGAGGAGTACTAGGCACAGTCTTCTCATGATTTATTCATAATTTATTACAATATTCCTTAAGTGCATTTGAGCAATATTCTCCACCATTATCTGTTCTGAAACATTTCAACAATTTGTTAGTCTCTCTTTCAACAACAACATGGAATTTTTGAAATATTCCAAACACTTCACTTTTATTTTTCATAGGATATGCCCAAACTTTCCTGGATGCATCATCTATAAATGTTACAAAATATGATGCTCCTCTTAATGATTTAATGTTAACAGGTCCAAACACATCCGAGTGTACCTGTTATGAAACCAGCTCACGAAAAGATAGAAAAGATAGATCAACGACTTAGAATTCAGCCTCTTCGAGGGGGCAACCTCCTTTACATTACATAAATGAACAATTCTTCGATGATACAAATGAAAAGACCTCCTTTCTATATATAGGAGTCTAAGGGCTCATAACATAACCAAAGCCGACATAACAATAATAATGTAAGGGCACAATAATAATAATAGTGGGCTTCTATGGGGCACAATAGTAACAATATGGGCACTACATGGGTACATCAATATAATAAGTGGTTTGTACTAATAACAATAAGGGGTGACACTAGTAGTATAGGGGCCTAACATGCCCCTCTCCTTCGAAAAGTGTTGTCCTCAATGCTTGAGTAGTTCTTGATGCTTCTGTATAAAATTCTTGTCGTCCCATGTGGAATCTTCTACTGGTAAGTACTTCCACCTGATGAGATACGTTGAAATTGATCGATTTCTTAGCTGCTCCATATGAGGATTTGGTGCATCCTGTAACCTGACTCTAGAAGTAGCATATGCATCTGTCAGGCGTGCATTTTGTGATTGTATCCATGCATGCACTGTGGCATCATCTCGTTTTATAGATGGCCCTGCTGATGAAACTGATGAATGCACCAACACTGGGGTATTTGCAGACAGATTAGAACCTCTTTGATGTAATGCTAGCATCTTGCCATGCAGTAAATTAGCTAAACCATTTAAGTCCTTCTTAGCATGTTCTTGACTACTTGCGACTTGATGTCCCTGCAAAACTCTCGATCCAGCTTGATAGTTGCATAGAGAAGAGCTTACTGTGGTGACTGCAATATTTGTACCAGGAGAACTACACCCGCGTTTTGATGCATCACTTGCTTTTCTGGAAACACCACGCGCATCACTGTCATTTGTCATATTTTCAGATTTCATTACCTGAAGACTGGCAATGGACCTTGAACCATCAGCCTGCTTTAATGAGACCCCATGCATGAGTGTGCTATTTCTTGAGACCATTTCAAGTAATCTGGACTGTGTTACTTCTGAACCAAATTTTGTACCTGCAAGGGCTAGGTCACTAGATGTGGTAACAGTTAAACCTGACCTTATGGAGCCTTGTTTTACTTCCGGAGAAGGCAAACTAGCTCTTCCATCACCACTAGAATTTAATGTGCCATGCCCAATCACTTCAGATTGAGGATTACGAATAGATTGGCAATTATCTATCCCTTGACATATTGCAGAATTTGAAACCATCTGTCTTGCTGATAAAGCCGCTGTAGCTGATGTAACAGTCCTGCCTTCAGAAATTGAGTTCTTTGGAAGCCCTTCATCTCTTAGTCTGGGATTATCTTCAGCGTTATTTGATTTAATCTTGGTTTCACCTGGAACAATTGGCGAGGTAGTGGAAGAGGACACTGATGCCACATATATTCTTTCATGTGACAATAAAACACGAGGAGGAGCCTCATAATCACCGACCCATCCAGGGCCAAATGAGACACCTGGGGGCAGAGCTCTCCTTATCTTCTGAGCTGCAATCTTCCAGGCAACTGGTCCAAGGTTTGCAGCAAACCGAGCAAGAATTCTTGCATAAGCATGCTCTGACCGAATTCCAACAGGGATTAGCTGCTTTGACTCCCCATCTAGAATAGTAAGTATTGAGTCATTTCCATTCTCTAGTTGGTTAAATGGCCTGTAAGTAGCACGACGGTTTTCTTCCAACTACAGTGGCTACCTTCCATTTCTCCAAACTGGTTGCTTAAGAGCAGACACTGAATGTTCTTCTGCTTTCTCAGAATTTCTTTCAGCCAAGAATCCCATACCATCTAAATTTCCAAATAGATTTCCAGGCTTTTCAGCCTTCCATATCTTGGTGCTATCCTTTTTCTTCTTGATATGTCCTTCTACTCTAGAGTTTTAGGAGTGTTAATTTCTTCCAATCCTTTACAAGATATGGTCGGATTCATTTCTTGACGCTCAATGTGATCTTT
>APFE030783331.1:0-13652 GCA_000404065.3 Pinus taeda
CCCTAAAAGTGTTGCTTCACTGCCTAAAGGAACAAGGTAAACTAATTACATCATCTCCCAGAAGTTCTCCACTGAAAAATGCTCATAAATGGTCAAAACTGGACCATACTGAAAGCTCAATGTAGAGGGTACGATGCATATCACCTTCCCAGCGTACAAGGTTTGATGCATACTGATTTTCTCCTTTGTAGGGTGCGATGGCCGGGAATAGACAAATGGAAGGGACAAGAATTTGAGGTGGAAGATCATGGAATCTTCCAGAAGCTTCCTCTCTAACACTTGCCTCTCTATTTTCGACCAGGGATGAGTAAGCTATCATCATTCTCCAAGTGGAAGAAGGAACTATTAGAGAGAGGAAACTAATCAAGATCCTAGAAGATGACTCACCTCTCTGTAATCATCTATATATGGATCCCTCATCACAGAGATCCAGAGGCTGGAATTTTGTATCTTACAGAGAAGTGATGTTGGTTTTCTGGTGTACATTCACAGTGTTGGGTGATCTAAGCTTTGCTTTAGGTGAAGAAGAGCTTCCTAGCTGGAGGATGATGTTGGGTCAGAGCATATGGTTGTAATCCTCTTGCTACTTTTCATCTTAATAAATATATTCTTGTTTTCTTCCATATTCTTCTTTATTTTTTTATATACGCATTTATATGGTTAACATACATCTAATCCTGTGTTATTTATAGATATAGATCCTTGTTTCTTCGATAGTAATATGTTGTTGTGATTCCACAGGTTCTCTTTGAAGCTGGGCAAATGAAGAAGAAGCAGAGAAGCTCTCTCAAGGAGAGGAAATTAAGCGCAAGACTCAAGTTCATCTTCTTGGTTCTCCTATTGTCTATTTCCATAAAAGAAAACAACAGTAGACTTTACTTGTTTGTTGCTAAGATAGCCACCCATCTTAGTGGGAATAGCAGCATTCGAATGGACACTATTCCCGGTAACAAAATGGCGACTCCACTGTGGAAAGACTAGATTACTTGTTAGCCTATCTATCTTTCTTTCTTTTATAAACTTACATACGGACCCTAAAGTCAAGCTAGCTAGCCTTCGAACTACATTTTTTATAGAAAGGAAAAGTAGATCAATGTTGCTTGAGTCTATCTCTGGGTTTTGTTTATGAATTAAACAATAGATCTGCAAGCAATCTAATTTCCCTAAGTGGTGGCTCTAGTAACCTCTTTAGATCACCCCTCTGTTTTACATACACTGATCTTTACTTACTCGGCCTAAACACCTGAACTGGATTTCAAATTGTGAGTGAAAACCTATTTGAAGTCTCGCACTGGTACCATCGCATCCTTCCTTCAAGGCATTATGTATGCATTGCACTTCCCGAGTGTAGTATGTGCGTTGCATACTAGTTTCACTGTGTAACAGGTGCGATGGATAGGGAGGGTTAACTTTACCCTTAGACTGTGGTTTTTTCTCACTGTTTTCAGTCCTACTCAAGAGTTTTGTTGTCTGTAGTCAATGTCTATGAAAAACCCCTTCTCTTGCATTATTCTGCCTCCTTAGTGCAAAGAACTGTAAATGTTTTTATGTATTGTGCGTCATTTTCAGTTCTCTTTTGCAAAAAAGTAGCATAGTCGAACTGTCATCTCTAGACCTAAAAGTGCCGTAGCTATTGTTTTTAGTTTTAGAAAACAATCCCATTGTTCTTGATAGTCGATGATAAAATTACTATTGCATAGGATTTGAATTGGTAGTTTTAAAGTGTCGAAAAACAATTTCCATTTCAAAATCGCAAAGTGTCTCTCTTGCTTTCACTTCATTTTGAAAAAGAATTTTGTTGAGTATTGTCACTTTAAAATTAATTCATATTTGCACATATCTTTCTTAACGTTATTCACACATTAAGAACGTTGAAAACAAATACATGCATGTGCATTTGCATTTTGATTACTTGGCTTGATTTAGGATTGTGCATTTAGCGTGTGCTCTGTTCTCTGTGAAGAAAAGATCCTTGACTTTCTTCCCTTAGTAGCTAGGATTTTCATTGCTGGAAGAAGACTAAACGTTTGTTTATCATCTTAGACTACATTTTAGGAATTATATACACATCACATGGTGAACATAAAAGGAAAATCTTTAAGCAATCAAATGAATAAGGGCTTAGGTTGGGCTCTGACTAGGTGGTCTCCCTTATATGTTGAGGTGGTCATTTTTCGCCATCAACACAAACACAATAGTACCACTACATGAAAACGAGATGGGGTAATGGAACCACACTATATTCCTACTCATGAACATGTTGTTGATATTCTAACAAAGGAATTTCCATACAAGAAGCTTGAGTACTTAAGAAGCAATATTTGTTTGGTAGACATCTCTTCTTTGAGTGAGAGGGAGTGATGATGGAAGATACATTATTTTCTTCATATGTCATGCAGTAGATCAATATTAACAATCATAATTCTTTGTGAAGGCCATGCAAAAAGAAGAGGTTCTAGAGGATTTTATGAGGAGCTAAGATTGAAACTTGTTGAGGATTAGAAAATCTAAGATAGAAACAGACTTGTATATCAATACTCTTTGAGGATGACATAGGGAATCCAAGATAAGAGTAGTACAAGCCGATTGATATTCTTTGAGGATTAGGAATCAAAGATAAGAATAGCAGTAAAAAGACAGAATCTTTGAACATCTAGATGGGGTATGTGCCTTTAGAGATAGTTTGGTATGTCACTTAAAGACTTCAAGTATGATGTTCTCATAAAAGTTGAGTTCATCAATTAGAGACCTCATTCACAATGTTGGTTATGATATTGATGCTTAATCCATGGCTTGTCAATTTGAATTTTTCTTATTAGAATGCTTTAATTTACGATTCCTTATACTTCATGATGGGATTATAAATACCTCTATAGTTAAGAGGATGTGTTGGAGAATGTAACTAGATTAGGCCTTCATAATGACCTTTGTAAGTATGACATTGCATATCTTGTATATAAAAAGAGAAAAATATTTTTCATTTGTCAAAGTATGGCTTTCATTCTTAAGTCTAGGTAAAATCTTATTTTTCACTATTCTATGTCTTTCTAAGTCAAAGAAGATGTTTTTTAAAGTATTAAAGTCCCATTTGGTTGAGATCTGAAGACTGAGCAAGAGAATTGTTGAGAACGATTGTCTTGTTTGGGATTAAGACACAGATGCGGACATCACTTGATGGAAGTAACTTTAACTTCTTCAAATCAGAATAGAAGTGACCCACACGTCAATTGTGTTACATGTGATTCTTCCGAAGCTCCAGGTGAGGGTTTCCACAGAGTTCTCAGTTCTACAAGCATTTCATTCATGAATTCGGTTACATGTAATTCATGAATTCTATGCAAAGCCATGATTGAACCAGTATTTTCAATCGAAATGCAACAATATACCTATATCGACAGTTAAAAGTCTGTAGCTATGGACAAGCATTACAAGTTTGAGCACTGACTGGCAGTCCATCACCTTGTATTTCATTATTCATCACAGCTTACCTCAAATGAAAAGAAAGCCTCTGGAATACTTGTAATTTCCTTGAAAATTGATAGAGATGTAGCGCTCATGAATTTCAAGGTTACCAAAAATTGTAAATTCCAGGGGATGCAAGTATTTGTGACAGGTTGCAAAACCAGAAGTCAGCATTTTCTTATTGGAGATCTATAAAGAGATGTCAGCGTGCTGAACTAAAACAAACTTTTGCATTGTTAATAGATTCACTTCTTTGCATTTTCAAGTATTTGCAAGTATTTGTAGATCTATAAAGAGATGTCAGCGTGCTGAACTAAAACAAACATGGCTATTATGAAGATTAAACTTTTGCATTGTTAATAGATTCACTTCTTTGCATTTTCAAAGTTTCAGTCGTCAATTCCGGTGCTTTTATTAACATTATTAAAAAAGAGAATGGTGAGAAAAACCAATGTGGCTTTTATTAAAATTAGAGTTGAAAAGTTAGGAAAGACGCGCAACAACTGATAGTTTTATATCTCGAAATTTAAACTACACGCCACTTTTTCTCCTGTGAAATGCATCTTGGTGGAAGGCCGTAACAATCAAAGTCAAATCATCTAACAGTTAATGAAGCAATTGGACACAACCAACTAACAACCATCTCGATAAAATCAAATCAATTACAACTTCTATGAAAACGTTAAAAGTCCGCTCCTGAAATGATCCAAAGCAGAGGCGTAATGAAGGCTAAATGAAAGATAATATATATGAAACAGAATGATAAACCAGTATTTTCAATCGATAAACAGAATGATAATATTATAGATAAACCAGTATTTTCAATCGAAATGCAACAATATACCTATATCGACAGTTATGATAGATAAACCAGTATTTTCAATCGAACTGCATTATTATTTTTCAGTTAAATTTTAGTCTATTTGCATTCTCTTCGTCGATTAATCGTTAAATCTTCACTTTTCTGGTATCTCTTACTATTATTCTAAACTATTTTAGAAATATACGTATCCATCCAGAAATAAATAAAACAGTCGACTTTTCTCATATCATTTTCTACTAGCATATTCTAAGTTCCTTATTAAAACGTCTTAACATATTAAACTCACACATTAAAAAAAACTGTTCACTATTTTTTTTTGTTAAGTTACCTATTAAAATTCTTTTATAATTTGCTTAATGAATATCTCCTTTTGGTATTTCATATAATCTTTTATTATAACATCTTAACATGTTAAACTCACACATAAATAACCTTTTTTTTAAGTTGCATATTAACTTAATGAATATACTCACACATAAACAACCTATACATGCAACATATAATAACAACCTATACATGCAACCTATAATCTAAACACTGGTTTAATATATTGCCAAGTAGAGTATAACATATAACATATGAGGCCTGTGTTGAATGCTACACAGCCTTGACAAGTCACTATGTGTATCAGTATTGCATCACCACGTATTCCTCTCATAATCATCATATATATCATCATATATATTCAAGTATTGATGAATGGATTCTCAAACTTGTATAGACCTTTGTAGTCTGGGTATGTTTACTTGATAGTAGTATTTGATATATGGGTTGTAATTTATTATAATCTATATAATATGTAATATTGGGTGGATTAATTACTTAAATATGTTTTATGTTTTGAAGTTTTTTTAACTATGAATGGAGATTCTTTTGAATAATATCTAGGTTTTGAATAATGTGCATAATTATATTTTGTGTAGCCACTATGAGAGGAAAATCAATTACATATTTTCGAACTATAAATGCAATGAATAGACACTGTTTTGAACAATATATTACTAAGCTATCATTTCTGTAGTTACCATGAGAGAAAAATCAATTACATACTTTTAGGGTAATAACTTTCATATGAGGAAACATATCAGGTATGGGAAGACAGAATAATCACATGGTAAGAATTGAAGTGAGAAAATAATCACATAATCACAAAACCAACTTAATTTCTAGTGGGAATAAATATCTTGTTTAGAAGTAGACTTTATCACTCTAATACCTTCCATGTTTAGCTGCCCATAGGGTACATCAAATGCATGCAATCAAAAATTATTTCAAAATACATTTCTAACCTAGAGCTCCTTATTACAGCAATGCAGATTTAGGACATTCCTAATGAGCTAAGTTAATACCCTAATCTGTTCGAACATTCCTACTAAGTCTATCTATGCACTCTGCTGCAAGCAGCAATAGTATTAATTTGTCTCCTCGTCCTGATAGAAAACTCAGCACTTCATTCTTAGATCTGAACTCACGCCCTCTCATAGGTTCATAATAAAGCTGTAAATAAACACACAATTGTGATGGTCAGATATAATAATATAATTCTCAACTACATTAATAGGAATTAACTTTTAAATATTAGAAATCACTAATAAGTTGAAATTCTCAATGGTGCCTACTTCAAATATACTATTTTGTTACTTGACAATTTTTTTGAAATTTTGCTATACAAAGGTATTTAAAAATAAAACACAAGCACTGCATCCTTGGCCTTAGGAGGAGAACAATACCTTATCAATCTTTCCACTCCTTCTGACTCTTACTTCATAGCCCCACCCTTCTGGGAGCCAATAAGGCCTTTGGTCATTCCTTTCTGCCATGTGTTTGGCCTGTACCATGCAGTGTTATAAAATTTAATTTCCCAAAGTATTTTGGCATTTCATTTATTTTTATAGTGATTTGATTCATTTAATATAAAAAAAATGCCACTTCCAATTAGATTCACCAAAATCTATCCAAATTTGGAAGAAATGAGATATTGAAGAGATGTGTAAGGGAGGAGGGGGTTTTTGACTGCATGTGAGCATGCCATGATGGACCCTATGGGGGCCACCTTGTTTCTAAGAGAAAAACCTTCAAAATTCTTCATGTTGGCTACTATTTGTCTACTCTACACTAACATGATATGAGGTACACTAGGGGATGTGATGAGTGCCAAAAGAGACCAAAAGGATACTAAAGTATGAAATGACTGTGCAAACTCAAGTGACCCTTGAGCCATTTGAGAAGTGGGACATGGATTTCATTGGACCAATTGATCACCATCCAAATAAAAGACATACATCATTATGTGCACTAATTATTTGATAATGTGGTCTAAAATAAAGCCAATAAAGGAAGCAACATAGAACAAGGTGGCCAAGTTTCTACCTGAAAACATCTTTTGTGAAGGGAGGGGCTCAATTCACTTCACTTCAAATTTAATTGAGGGAATCATGGAGCAACATCATATAAGCAACAAAAAATTCACTCCATATCATCCTCCAACAAATGGGTAGCTCCACCTCATGAATAGAGATTTAGAGAAAATATTGAATACATTTTTCAATAGCACCATAAGTGATTGGCCAACCTCACTTTGGACTCCACTTGGGCCAATAATACTAGGTAGAAAACCACCAGTAGTTTCACCCCCTCTGAGTTGGTTTATGGAAATAAGGCATTGCTGACTATTAATAATGAGTACATCACGCTAAGAATGGCAAAAAAATTGGACTGAGACATCACTAATGTCCAGAAAGATAGCTTGCAACAACTCAATGCTCTTGATGAGCTTAGAATGTAGGGCCTCATGCATAGTGAGGTGGTCCAATCTACATGACAAAAAAATCAGAATGAATAAGGAACCATCATTTCCTTGATTTTGGGAAGCTACAAGATTTTCTAGAAGTTACTACAAAATCATTAGCCAAAATAACTAAACTTTAAAATAAACTTCCATCCTTAAAATTTTCCCTAATAAAAAATAATAATTAAAACCAAATTAACTATCTATCAATCTATTTCTTCTAAACTAACTATACTATATTGTTTCTTGTAAACTAACTATGCTATATTTTGTCACATTCTTGTTGCGCTCAGAGTCAGGCCTCTACCACTATGATCTGCTATTACTCATAGTACATGGGGCCAGACAAGCATCTTGCTGGCAACCAGGGATGGAATATTGACGAAGTGCGAAAAATTTTATTACACAATAGGAACAATACATCATCGAGTGAAGGGACATGGTTGTCTTGTCCGCGTTTCTTCCCATAAGGGCTTAACTGGAGGCTCTATCCCGCAAAAAAATCCTCTTCGTACATTCCATAGACTATCCCTATATAACATATTGAGAATCTTCCTTGGACGGTAGTTGATAGCACAGTGTTCATTGGCCACAGGTAACGGGAGAATCTTCCTTGGATGTCGATTGCCACAGGGAGGGGGTTTATGCTGCTAGCAAGAATTCCATTGCATTGAAAGTGGTGTCCGGGGAGCCACCTCTCACGCTCGAGGATGATTCCTAGCGGAAAATCTTGAAAAGGATTAAATTGAAGGCATTAATGGCCGGCGGAACCATTTGAGAACTAACGGAGAACAAATGAAGCCATGGGTGGAGGCATGGTGTTTCCTGGCGAGATCAACCTTCTTTTTAAAGGAGGGATCTGCATATATTTCTTGTGCACTATAGACTAATGAAGCAATGGGTGGAGGTTTGGTGTTGGAGGAATGTGCATACATTTCTTGTGTATTACAGACTAATGAAGTAATGGGTGGAGGCTTGGTGTTTTTTAGTGAGATTAACTTTCTTTCTAATGGAGGGATCTATATACATTTCTTGTGCACTGAGTAGTAATGAAGCAATAGGTGGAGTTTTGGTTTTTTTAAGGCCCTAAATATAGTCCAAAGATGTTATGCTATTAACCTGCAAATGATACCCAAATACACAATATGGGAAGAAAGGAGACCTATCTAAGAAAATATACCAAGAACAAATAATTCAGAGAATAATGTTCACTTGCCTCTTCCAGTAGCAACCTCCTAGCAATGTCCAATAGTTTTACAGCATCAACGTCCAATAGTCTTCCAGTAGCAACCTCGCAGCAACCAGCTGGCTAGATTACAAAAATAAGGCACAATGCTCCTAGCATTAACTTTCTATCCTTTATATATATTACTCCTACTTGTAATACCACTGGCCAATACAGTTTATTACTAATACCATCTATCTAACACTACTTCCCATTTGCAACTAAATAGGGTTCCTTTATTAATTGTGGATTAACCAATTATAATTATTAATATGGGGTTTATTGACTCATGGGGTTTATTGACTCTTGACTATGACCTGGTCGAGGGTTACCGTGCGACCCTAACAAAATATCAACCTTTTTTCTATATATATATATATATATATAATTACTTTAAAAATGGAAAATGGATCACTAAATATAAAAAAATGTTTTATTTATTTACCATACCTCTAGTTTATTTATATTTTTATTAATTTAACATAACTCTTTTATAAATATGGTATTTGACACATATGATTTATATTTTTATTAATTTAGCATAACTCTTTTATAAATATGGTATTTGACACATAGGATTCACTTGAATAAAACATTTTTTTAAATTTCTTAAATAGAAAGAGCTTTATGGACTAAATATAAAAAGAGATTTTATTTATTTACCATACCTCTAGTTTATTTATATCTTTATTTATTTACCATAGTAATTATAAAAATAAGATTTTATTTTATTTCCCATACTTCCAATTTATTTATATTTTTATTTATTTACACCCTTGCTTGTGCTAAATATGATGTGACTTAAACAGTAAATATAAAAAATGTTTTATTTATTTACTACACCCCTTGTTTATTTATATTTTTATTAATTTACCATAACTCTTTTATAAATATGGTATTTGGGCGGTTATGGAGTAAATATAAAAAAATGTTTTTATTATTTACCATACCTCTAGTTTATTTATATTTTTATTTATTTACCATACCTTTTGAGTAAGTATATAAATAGGTTTTATTTATTTACCATACTTCCTCTTTATTTATATTTTTATTTATTGGGACCAAATACAACCTCCCAAACCACCTACCAAGCCATAAAATGGGCAATTGCAAACGAATTTAACATTGCAAAGGAGAAAATGGGCGAGTGCAATGGAATATAACTTCCCAAGCTAGGGGAATTAGGTCAAATGGGACTTTTCATAGCTTATTCGCCCTTTTTCTACGCTAAAATGAAAAAAATAATTATTTTTTAAATAAAAGTTGGGCTAAAAATATTAAATGAACATTTTATAAAAAGTTTGCCCCTCTCAAATGAAAACCCCTTAAATGTTTCCCTTCGGCTAAAATATGCCGCTAAAATTTACCATGTCCTCAGCTTTTCTCCATACAGTACTTCAAACATACTCATTTGTAGTGATGTGTGGTAACCATTGTTATAAGAAAATTCTACCAAATGTATGTGGTTCTCCCATTTGGATGGCTATTTCATTACTTAGTCCGCGCATATCTTCCACTACCTCGGTTTGCCCATCGGTTTGGGAGTGTTAAGAAGTGCTAAAATGTAGTTGGGTGCCTAAACCTTCAAAAAAGGCTTTTGAGAAAGCTCATGTGAATTTTACATCATGATAAAAAAAATGACCTTTGGTAATCCATGTAATTAAAAAATGGTTTGAATGAATATATTAGCAATTTGTACAACCTTATAGGTATTGTAGTGGTATGAAGTGAGGAGACTTGTTCAACTTATCCACAACCACCATTATTGAATCATTCTTCTTTTTTGACTTAGGTAGTCCCTTAATAAAATCGATGGAAATGGTTTCCCACTTCCATTCCAAAATAGGCAAAGGGTGTAACAACCGGGCTCGATGACTATACTCTACTTTTACTTGTGGATGACTATACTCTACTTTTACTTGCAGCTGAGTATTGGATCACTTCTTTCTTCATACGAGGCCATAAATATTCATTTCTAAGTGTGGTAATTAGTTTATGATATCCACGATGGTCCGCATACAAATTTTTATGATGTTCATCTAGAATTAAGTCTTTAACATTTTCTTGGTTAGGTACATATATTCTCTGCTTATAAATCAGCATGCCTTCATGATTTATTTTATATCCCACTTGCTATTCATTGCCATTTAAAAAAAATTCTTGTTGGCATAAAAATTTATATTATGGATGAGACGTGCCTGCCTCCTTAATCAGCTCATTAAAGTGAGTTCGTGCTTCTTTGAATGAGACTTCATATACAATGTACTTTCCGACTTAATGTGTTTGCGACCCGGTTTTCTTTGCCTTTCAAGTGTTTTATTTCAAAATGAAATCCACTTAGAAAATCGACCCAATGAGCTTGCCTAGCATTCAAAGTGGGTTGTATAAAATAGTTAGTTAAACTATGATGATTAGTCATTAGAAGAAATTTCTTACCCATCAAATAATGTCGCCACATTTTTAATAAATGTGTGACTACTGTTAGTTCTAAGTCATGGGCTTAATATTTTTTCTCGTGCTCCTTAAGTTTCCTAGATTCATAAGCAATTACTTCACCTTCTTACATTAGTATGCCGCACACAACTTCCTTGTTGGCATCTGTACAAACCACAGTCTTTATTTTGGTTTGAAACGCTCAAAATAGGCATGGTGGTAAGTAAATGCTTACGCTGATCAAAAATATTTTGACATTCCATGGTCTACTTGAAAGTCTTTCCCTTTTTTTTCAGAGAGGTGATGGGGTATGCTACTGTGGAAAATCCTTCGATAAATCGCCTATAGTATCGAGCTAGACCCATGAATGACCTTATGTTCACCGCATCTTTTAGTACTAGCCAATCCATTACTCTTTTTATCTTTTTTGGGTCTACAACAATTCCATCCTTCGTAATGATATGTCCTAAATATTGGATTTGTTCCTCAAATAAGTCACATTTTTTGTATTTTGCATACAAGTGATGCTCTCTTAAAGTTGTTGATTTGGGGTAGCGTCACATGTGATATAGCCATGAAATTTGGTGGAGAGGTTGGGGCACATGAGATCTCCAATACCCAGAAAGGGTTTATATTCTAAATAGATAATAAGATATGCAAATCAATAATATTTTTAATGGAGTCCCTAAGTCTAAACTTAGGGAAAATAAAATATTAATGTGTATTAATATGAATGTATTAGAGTGGTCCAAAAGACATGGATCAAGTCTTGGCCATTGAGATGTCAACAAGAAAAGTATAAGAAGAGGTTTGAGGGTCACTTGGAGAAGACACCAAAGTGATGAGTCATTATATTCTCTAGAGCGAGGTTTGCTAAGAGAGATAGAATGAGTGATTGGGAGAGAAACTGAGGGGAATTGAGTATAGAGAGACAGAGAGACATAGATATTGTGAGGATAGCAGCAAAGAAGCGAGAGAGAGAGACACACAGCACCAGAGGGGCCAGCGTAGCTGATGCAGAGGCTAAGATAGTTGATGCAGAGCCTCCTTGGGCTATCACACGCTAAGATAGGCTGACATAGTCTATATTGGGCATACGCTAGGGTTTCTGGGGCAAATTGGTGCTAAATAGCTGCCGAAAGGATTATCGAGGGTTTCAACGAGTAGATTTTTCAAAAACAGAGAGTATTACTGCTAAATAAATTCTCTGTTGGGTAGGCTAGTTTCAACACCGAGATTTTACTCTGATATTGCTTAATAAGAAAAACCCTTAGATAGTTGCATCGATTTTCTCGCATCGGGTATTTTTGGGGACACTAGTCCAAAAATAATGGTGTCATATGGTGTGTTTGTTCTTGTTTCTTTTAGTTGTTGATCTGTAATATGTTGAGCATGCACTAGTGTTTATTTTTATTATTTACATTGTAAATAAATTGTTAAGGAAAAGTAACAAGTAGGTAGAATAAATCAGATAAAGTGCATGGAGGGTTTCTAATTGAGTAAAATTAGAAATTTCAACAAAAGTTTGCAGAACTATATGGAGATGTTCTTTGTGCTCTTCTACATTCTGAGAGTAAATTAATATGTCATCGATAAAAATCAACACAAATTTATCCAAATACGGATGGAATATATTGTTCATGAGACACATGAAAATTGTGGGGGCATTAGTTAGCCCAAAGGGCAACACAACGAACTCATAATGTCCATAGAGAGTTCTAAAATCTATCTTAGCTATTTCATCCTCCTTAACTCTAATCTGGTAGTAACCGGAACGAAGGTCGATCTTTAAAAACATGGTTTCACCGAGCACCTTATCAAATAGCTCGTCTATACGAGGTAAGGGGTACTTATTTTTGATGGTTAGTTTTTTTAATTGCTAGTAATGCATGCACATTCGTAGGGTTCCATCGTTCTTCTTAACGAAGAGTACCGTGGCTCCCCAAGGTGATGGAATTGGGCAGATGTAGTTTTTATCAAGCAGTTCTTGTAGCTGGATCTTTAGCTTTGTCAACTCTGTTATGCTCATGCGATTTGGGGCTCATGATATCGGGGCAGCTCCCACAATTAATTCGATGATTAAATCTATGTCTCTTTTGGAGGAAGTCCCCAAATTTCTTCAGGAAACACATCTGGAAAATTATGTATTATAGGTATATTTTCTAAAGAAACATATTTTCTCTTTGAATTGGCATATCCTACCAATACTCGATATATTTTACATCCCTTTCAGATGCACATTTCTAATTGAGAGTTGGTTACCGTTCTTAATTTTAAAGTTCTAATTATGCCTTGAATTTCCTGCCTCTTTCCCTCTTCATCCATATAACTAATGGTTTTGGTTTTACAGTTAATGAGGGACCAATGCATTTCCAACGAGTCCATACCTGTAAGGATATCATAAGATCCTAAGGGCAATACATTCAGGTCTGCCACAAGAGAGTGACCAATTAATTGTAAGGGGAAAGTGTTGACCTTGGCCAACACCCTTCCTTTTTTCCTTGTAGCTAGCTATACTAACCAAGGACTCTTAAACTTAACAACTTGCAAACAAAATTGTTCCACTAACTTAGGGCTAATATAACTCAAAATAACTCTTGGATCAATAAAAATAGATAGATTTTGATCTCAGATTTTACCATTAAATTCTATCATGTTTGGTTGGTATTCCGCTTGATGGTCTTCGAGGGCAACATTAATTTTTGGAATATTTCCTTCTACTTCTCCCACAGGTTATGCTTTCTCAATTTGTGCAACGTGATGAGTTCTGTTGTGATGGGGACAATTTTTAACATAAAGTGGTCCTCCACATCCCCAACACTATACTCGAGGTCTAGATGTTACATCCACTTCAGTTCTTTCTCACTCCTCAGTAGTCTTAGACTCATTTGGAAATTTAAATCTGGGTTGATTTCTATTCA
>APFE030783335.1:0-41792 GCA_000404065.3 Pinus taeda
TAGATGTGAAAACCAGCCTCTGGCACACTCTAACCCCGAATTCTTACTTGAAAACCAATTCGTTGGCGGGTAAGAATTCTCTTTCTTTTGTTCACTGTTTGATTTATCAACTGAATAATGACTTGAGGACAAGTCAAAACTTTCGTGGGGGAGAGAAGCATCAGCATTTTGTTCTTTTATCTCTCCATTGGAAATTCTTAAAGATTTCTTATCTCATCTCCTCACTGTAAATTTCCAAAGTAGTTTGTTCCAGCATTCCAGATTTCAATAAATAAGTTGTTTTGTCATTGTTTTATCTCAGAGGGACCTGGTTATAAAAATTATGCAGGGGGAACTGTTCTGTCCAGAAGACCATGCTATCAACACCAGCAGTAATGGGACCTATTTAAGACACATAAAAGGGACCTGTTAAGAGACTGTTACTTCAGGGTTACTTCAACAACGCTTCATCAAGTTTCTACAAGGATTCACAGGTTTCTGGCCGCCAAGACTCCATCAAATACCCAAGCTCAAGGAACCTGTATACAAATAAGGAGCTGCATGAACATCTTCAAGATTTCAGAGGGACCTGTTGCATTCAAATCTATCTCAGGGGACCTGTTATGAACAACAAAGAATAATCAAAAGAGACTAGTCCTACTTAGCATGCCAATGCAACAACAACCAACAAAAGTGTAATATGTTCCTTATTCTTAACATTTAATTTCTTAGATTAATTTTTAATGTTAAATTTAATGACTGTGACTGTTATGATCGATTTCAAGGACACTACATTTTACATCATCCCTTATATCACTGATTCTTATCATATTTCATACTTCAACCTATTTCATACCTCTAAATCCATTAACTTTTTCATATCAACCTTGTTATGCCAAACGGATCCTACAACCGTACCAACATCTTCCATTTGGCCAAGTACCAATAGAAATAGGACACGTGGTGGATTGTGTTTTTAAAAATAAAGGTAAAGAAACAAATGTTAAAGCGGAACTATTCATTGTATTCCATACGGCCGAATTATGATTCCACCACCCGGCGTAGCTAAATGATTCAGAGGACTCCCTGAAATCATACCCCAGTATTGCATATATGCTTCCAGTGCTCCTATGATGGCATCTATACAAGCGGTACAGCCATTCCTTTGTTCCCAAAGATGAATACGCTATGAAGTAAGTGTAGTTGGTTATTTCACCATCATTCTCAGTTATTTCACGCTGGCATTTAACTCCCATGACTTCCACAGTAAGGATTGAAAGCAGTGAGCGCCACAAGAGGGAAATATAACCATTCGGTTTCGACTCCCACCAAAGTCACAAGACAGTCAAACGAGCAAAATACTGGATATTAAGGGAGCGACACCACCAGGTAACAAATTGAAATTTCTTTGTTGAAATTGCAAAACATAAACAGAGAAGAGTTAGAGCACGACCCTCTACCAAAATGACCAATAGGGTCGAGCCGAGCATGTTCGACAGTTCTCAATATCATGAAGAATGCATTTCAATTCTCAGAGAGATACAGTGGTTGCCCTTTTTAGAGAAATTTCATGGAAGTAATGAAGAGGTTACCAAACAATTCGCTTTCACATTCAATGGAGAGAAAGCCCTGATAGGTAACTTCTCATTCAGGGTTTCAAAAGACACCATAGCCCAATCAATAGGGATCAGCCTAGAAGGGGAGAAGTACTTTAAGACAAAGAAATTTAAAGAGAATTCATGGACTCAATTTATGTCTAGATCCAGAGTCTCATCAGTTAACTGGAAGAAAGGCGTCCCAAGGAGTTGGTTGATGCATCCCTGGGATGAGATGGTCTATATCCTCTAAAAATTCATAACCTGCGAAGGCCGTTACAGTATTGTCTATCTATACCATATTAAATTACTGCTACACTTAAAAAGGCAGTGTGTTATTAGTATACCATATTTTCTATTACAAAGCCTAACTAAGATGTTGAAGACCATCCAAAAGCAGAAGGGAAATGAAGACAAGAGGCTATATCACTTTGGCTTAATTAAAATTCTTATTGAGCATGAATTGCAGAGAAGAGGGAAAATATGGAAGGAGTTCTTAGCTGCTAACCAAATTAAAGATGAAGAAGACAAAGAAGAATTGCAGGAGAGCTCAGGATTCATGTAGGATATCGATGAAGAGATCCCAGTATCCAAAGCAAGCAAGGTGCCTCCACCTATGAGCAGCATAAGGACTAGGAAAATGAGAAAAGAAGATGCTAAGAAGGCAGAGAAAGATAAAATTTTCACCACTTATTCAAGAAGAACAAGGAGAGCACCAAAAGCCCAGTTACAAGAAGACCAGCTTGAATCCAATGCACCTATACCAATGGATATTCAAGCAGTGACCACTCACCACCAGGACCAAGAGCTGATATAGAGGTTGAAAGCCACTCACCACAAGGACCAAGAGCTGATATAGAGGTTGAAAGCAATAACAAACAAGAAAAAGGTTCACCACCTCCCACTAAGAAACAGAAGAAACTGGAGAAACAAATTGAGAAATTAAAGGAAGAACTCATGGAGGCTAATATGCTGGAAAAAGTTATCAAGAAAGAAAATGAAATGCTCCGAGCGCAGAGTAAAGAGACTCAAAAGAAGAATGAAAAGTTAAGGGAGTGAATCAATGAACTAGAGGCTGAGCAAACAGATATTTGTAAGTGGGCCACCAAGTGGTACAATCAGAAGAAGACCCTCAAAGAAAAATACAAAATATTAAAGCAGGAGCTCCATGGTCAGAAAGATGCCCAGGTGAAAAAGAATGTGGACACATTGCTAAAGGCAGCAGAGGTACAGGCAGGGACAGAGCTCAAGGGAAGCACTTCGGGGTTAGCATGAGGACATGCTGATTCATTAAGTCGGGGAGAGATGTTGGTACCATCCCATGACCTCCTTTTTCCTCCTAAAACATGTCATTTTCCTACTTCCTTCCATCATATATCTCTTAGATCCCTTGAAAATTGATTAGTTAATAGTCCTATAGTTATTAAAATGCAATAAAATTGATTTAGGAGTTTTATGCTAACGAATTAGGAAGTTTTGGTAAAATGGCTACAGGAAGTTCCAACATCCTGTAATTGGTTCATTGTTTGACATGTGGCATGACAGCTAGGCTAGAGCGAAGGGTAGGGATGAAAAGTAGAATGTCCAAGCATGGACGAATACCTATCCTACAGCAGAATCGACCCTGCTACATGTGCCATCAATGAAGGTCAAAGTATAGCATGTTGGCGACAAAGGCAGCAACAACAAAGCATTCTAAATTGATTTAGTTTTGTTCCCTTTTGAAATCAGTTTAGGATAGAAACATTTTAAAAATCACGACATGATAAAAGTGGCAACAGCCTCATCATGAATGTACATTCGTTTTCGAAATGTAAGGGTTGTAAAAAAACATATGTAAACACAGTTCCGAGTAGTCAGTAGATGGTTATCGTTGTATCGTTTGAAAACAGAGTTTCAACTTAATATCAAAGACATAGTTGCAGTCACGATCTTTTCCTTGTTGCGTTGATTTGATAATCGATTGATCACAGTCCAGTATACCTCTAGAACGCAGACGGGCCCTGCGTTAACTTGGTATACTGTCATTTCCTTTTCATTCGCAACTTAGGGTATTAAATGATATGCACAATAATTAGAATTGGATGTTGATTTCAATAGAATGTGTATGGTTTATGTTTATGATAGTGCTTGAACAGTTCATCACTGAGATCGTGAATCATATCCTGTAAGGGATTCGATCCTTTGTTTTCTTTTAATGCAATGTCATGAACTCTGTTATCATTTCAAAGTATGCTTATGATTTTTGTATGTTTTTATCTTGCATGAATATTAGTGAATGCTGAGTATTTGCTGAACAAGGGTTTTATGCATAATGTCTCTGTAAGGAGATTGAAATCTTGGTTTGTAGTGATACATAGTGTTTTAATTTGGTACATGAATTGAATGACAGTGTTGTAATTAGGTAGATTAACTGATTGACCTAAGTGTTTGGGTGATAGGTAACATACCTCAATCTTCCGTAAAGAAGTCCTGTGACCTACCATCATAACCACTTAGCTAATAATCCTTTATGTCTATATACTTTAGACGCATGCCTCTAAGTCTACGCATCCTGGTCGATAGTAAATATAGCCTAGTCTAGCACCCTAGACAGGACACTACAACTAACATTGTACCAAGACCCACGGTAGTGGTAGACAGAAGCAATCTAGTACAAGATAAAGGAAAGAGGAAATTTCTCACATAATAAAGGGAAAAAAAAGTTGCAGAGTGAAAGAAAATTCAATATTCATGCAAGCAGATTTGACAATAGAAGAAAAAGGAAGCAGAGGAAGAGACAAGAGCAGAGCTTGTTGGTAGCATAACTAAGATCGCAAAAAGCATAACAAGAACTGAAGGAATAACGGGAGCCGAGAAGGAAGGAGCAGAAAAAGAAGCTAAAGCAAGAATACGAACAAAGGCAAGGCACAATGACATAGTTAACAACACCAATACAAGTTGATGAGTCAAAAAACTAAGCAGTTAAGGAAGAGAGTGAACAGGTGCACGTTCCCTTACCAAAGCTAAGCACAAGAACCAAGTCCAATTAGAGGTCAAGAAGTACATGGAGAAGCTAAGGTGAGAGGTCATTAGGGATGACTTGGACCTGAGCACACCAAACATGCAGAAGCACACTGGTGGTCCTGTCATAGTCTACATCATGCTACACATGCTTAATGGTGAGGTGGACACAGGTTCTGAGACCATATACCTAGAACCTATGGAGGTAAGAGTCCACTATTAGGAAGACACCATCAATTAGTTTGTAGACATCACAACATAGTGCCAAGCTTGGCATCAGTATGTGGCTGGGAATCATAAAGTGGAGGTTTTTGAGTTTGTATTTCCCCAAACTTCGGAGTCATAGTGTTGTGTCTTTTTAGGTTGTCTCTAGCCTATTTTGTCTCATGTGGGTACATGTGGAAAATGTATATTTTTTTTAAATATGTTGTAAGTGAAATTCCAAGTGTCATTAGTGGAATGTGAATAGCCACTATGCAATGTGAATTGTTATTTGTAAAGTAGTTGTAAAGTAGTTGAAGAGTCATGATGGTAGTGAAGGAGTCAAAGAGGAATGTCAAGGGAAAACCCACTCTTTGTTATAAATAGAACCTCATAACTCATAGAAAGGTTTTCTAGGAGCCAAGACTTTGGATAGGAATTGCTTAGAGAAGGCATGGAGAGTATTGTGATGATCCTTGGCTTGTCCACAACGTAGAGCAAGTACATCCCTTTGAAGGAGCATGCGGTGTTGACTATCATGTTCCACTATTAGGGATAGTGGCCATCAATCATGTATGTATGAATGAAACTTTCACTTAATAATATAACCAAGCTTGCATGTTTTCATCAATGTGTTGATATTGTTGTTCAACTATTCTGGTTACCTTAGCAATGCATGTTATTTAAATTACGCATTTGTGTATGAACTATTTTGTATGTAATTGGAAGTATTGTTAAGAGCCTTGGCTTCTTCGTGGTGTAGAGCGAGTATACTTCTTTGGAGGAGCTGGTGTTCTTGACTGTAATGTTTCACTATTGGGGCTAGTGGTCATCAATGGTGTATGTATGAATGGAACTTTCACTTATAATAATAAATCAGAGCTAGCATTCTTTCATGCATATGTTTTTAATAGTAGGACTATTCTTGTTGTATTATCAATGTCTGTTATTTAACTTAAGAATATGATTATGGCCTATTTTGTTTGCATTTGTATGAATATTTTTGAATGTGTATTGTTGTATTAATTCATCACTTTAACTTGTGTAATATTCTACGTCTTAGCTTGTTATGTCATTCTACTCACGAATTCCTTTCAGGTTGCATACTATACAAGCTTCCAAGGGTCATCCATCACACTTGACTCTCCATAGGGTCACAAACGTACTCTCACCCAAAGTTATCATACTTCCCTCTGCATGTTTCTATGGTCAAGGCATAATACTAGCACCCATCGCTTAGACTTATACTCCAAATGGTGTGAGGTCTAGTTGGGACTTCATATTAGGGAGATCCCTTGAATGTTGGCGGGTCAAGCACCATAAAAAAAAGTATAGTTATGCAAGAATATATTAATTTTAAATTTATATATATATATCTAATGTTAGTGGAATATTTAGTTTTGGTCTAATGAGTACATCAAAGATGTATTTCACTAATATATTGTGATTTGACTAGTACCTATCATTTTACACTTTACATTGTACACGGTAAGGTTTATAATCCTTATTTTTCCATCATCTTGCCCCCCATCACCTAGAGTGAGAACATTATGGATTTCATTAATATTTATCTTGTGATTTCAATAATACCTATCATCTTACACTTTACATTGTGAGATTAAATAATTTTTATTTTTCAATTAGCTCTCTTTCCATCACCTAGGGTAGCCACTTTATGGTCATTTTGCATTACAATTTGATTGAAGATGCACATTTGAATTTTTTATTTTTTGTTGAATCTTTCAAATCAAACATGGTTAGATTTGTTTCATGTTAAGTATTTGGTTTTGGAAAAGGTGTTGGAAGGATAACACATATGTACGTTTTATTAAGTAATTTTTCTGGATTTTAATTGTACATTATTATTGTTATTAGTTTCTATTTTTCAGTTAATAAGTTGCCTAGACATAATTGTCTGGTACCGATATTTAGGATGTATAAATATTTGCATTCCTCATCTCAATAATACATTTTTTTCCTATTATGGAGTTTATTCAGGCATGTGCAATGCTATTAGATTGTGGTTGTGTTGATTATAAACTATATGTGTTCGTGTTAAGACCGTGGTGTAAAGCAGATGCTGGAGTGAGAGTTTATCTGAAGCTTCTTTGATTTATTTGATGTGAACCTATTGTTGTGAAGGTTAAGGGGACTGCTACAAAAGCATGGCTTTTCGTGCAGATCTATGTCAGTTAGCTTCGAGGTCAAGAAGGTGATGCCAGTGAGGGTTGAACACTAGGGCTGGACAAAGAAAAGGGACATTATGTTTGTGTAGCGACTCTAGAAGTTTCTTCTACGGTTGGATTGAAATGCCTTTAAGAAAGATTGAAGTCGATCCAAGAATGAACAAATTTCGAGTTACAAGTCAGCAATAACATGATACATAGATCAAATTGCACTTTATAAAGGTTCCTTTCTCTTCTTAGTTAATTTAATTTTCTCCATGTCGGCTTTGAATTTGTTGAAATCTTATGTTCAAATTGACCATAAAAGAAAAGGCAACCAAATTTGTTAGTGTAGATCTCTTGAGGGATGAATAAGTTTTGATTGCCTACAAATGTAAATGTATTTGATGGAAGAATTTTGGTGACATTGATTCTTGTTGATTCTAGTGTGACAGTGATTCTTGCTAGTTCTAGTAAATGTTGTCTTGAATTTCATCTTAAGAGAATTATGATAGTTGCATAAATACGTCTTCATTTCAGCAAAATAATTGTGAAAGAATTATTTTTTTCGACCTCCTCCCTTCCAATCTGATATGTATTGGTCACTACTTGAAATTTTTTGGGGCCATGTTATTAAAGTATAGTTTTGATTTTGTCGTTGATCACTAGTCGAAATATTTTTTGGGAAGCCACATTATTTAAACATAGTTTTATATTTATGTAATGGAGGAATTTGAAAAATTAAATAAGTTTAAAAATTGAAGAAAATAAGAAATCGAGAGATATTGATATTTGAACCTAACTCTGCTAGGTTATTTTTAAAATCCCACCATCAAACCACTAAGTCAATTTGGAAAGGAGAAAGGGATTTATATTTTTTATAGTATTGCATACATTTGAAAATGTGAAAAGGATTTATCTAAACAATTTATTTGGCTACAAAACAATTATGAATTAAATATTTTCCATAGTTAGGGTTGTGCTTGGCGGAAAGGAGAATTATCAAGGGTTGTTTAAAATTCTTAAAAGTGCTCTTATTTTTAACAATTAGTGGGAACGTTTTCAAGGGAGGGTAGATAAATACAAAAAATAAATTGCACCAGAGTTGCTTTATAATGAGAAGAAATTGTGCAATTTTAGAGACAAAAGACAACAAGGAATATGCATTAATAATTTCATTCGTGACATAAGAGGTAGTCTGATACATCGTTTCTTGTGATACTACATTTGAATCAGTAAAAAAGTTTAAATAACTCTGTGATTCACACTCAGAACTCGAAATTACTCAATTTTTTGTTGAAATTGTTCAATTTGGAGATGAAAGATAATGATCCATTGAAGAGTGCCTCTAAAATAAAAGTCATTTTTCATGATATAAAAGCCACTAGAATTGAAGTAGATTTACAACTCACAACTTTTATAAAAGTCCTTCACCCTATATTTTCACACTACTTGGAATATCTCCAAGCTAGTGCGGAGTAAAAAGACATTACATTTGATAAAATAATAAAAAAAAATAGCTAAGAGAGAAAAGGCCTTTGGGAAGAAAGAGCCTCCAACCAATTCTAATGTAGAATCTTTATGCCTTGAACAAAATTATCTGAAAAATCTAGAGGTGATAAAAGTACTAGAGGTCATGGTAGAAGAAATTATAGAGGAAGGGGGGGAGTGGGGAAGATAATCAAGGAGACAGACAACAAATAAATTTTAATCATAAACTAGTTGTGATGTGTTTTAGATGTGGTAAAATTGGTCACACTACTACTAATTGTATAATTCCTTGGGGTAAAGCCATTGAAATGAGAGAATAGTTGAATGAAAACAAAGACCCACCACCATCACATAAGGGAAAATAATCAAATTCTAGACATTACATTGTTTCCCATTGAAATTTTAATATTAATGATGTTTTTAGTACTACATTTTCTTCATGGCAAGGCAATTTTATTTTGGATTTAGGGGATACATGTCATATGGCTTTTTGGAGAGTTTTTTTTAAACATTCAGTGACCAAGTTGATGGAGTAGCATATTTTGCTGACAAATCTCAAGTTCAACCTTCTAGAATTGGATCCATTCATTTGAAGATACCAACGCTTGTAGGTTATGTTCTATTGGATGTCCTTTACATTCCACAGTTTCAAAGAAATTTAATCTCAGTTATACATATTTGACAGCAAGGGAATTCCATACATATCTTCAATGGCATCATTGAGATACGTAGAGCATCTGATCATGCAATCATTTGGAATGTTATTGAAGAAGGTATTATTTTAAAATTTAATGGCACATCATATACTACAAATTTTCATTATAATTCTGCTCTTTTCGAACAACAAAGTGGTAATATCTCTTCTAGTTTATTATGGCATGCACATTTTGGTCACCATGTGATGCTTGCATTTTGGGAAAATGTTGTAAGCAACCTTTTCATAGTTCTTCTACAACTTCCGAAAAATTAGGTCTCATACTTTCAGATTTAGGTGGGCCCATGCTTGTTGCAACTTCCAATGGAAATAAATATGTGTTCACATTTAGTGATGATTTTTCGAGAATGTGTTGGGTGTATTTGTTGAAAGATAAGTCACAAGTTTTTGATAGTTTCAAAACTTTTCATTTGATGATTAAAAATTGATCTCAACAAAATATAGGCATTCTCAGAACTGATAACAGTGGTGAATATACTTCTAATTCTTTTGATCATCATTTAATGGACAACAGAATCAAACATCTAACTACCATACCTTATAATCCACAATAGAATGGTGTCACAGAACGTATGAATAGAACGTTTCTTAATATGGTTAGATCTATTATGTTATTTAAGAATGTCGATTTGATGTTTTGGGGAGAAGCAATACTTTGTGCACCATTTATTAGAAATTGTTGTCCTTCATCTGTTATCAATAAGAAAACTCCTTGTGAACTTTGGTATAACAAACTCCCAACAGTTCATCATTTCAGAGTTTTTGGATCTAAATGTTATGCTTTAATTCCTAAGCAACATCGAAATAAATTAGGTGCAAGAAGTCGAAAATGCATATTCTTGGGTTATTCTAATACTTCCAAAGAATATAGGTTATATGATGAAGGAGATAAGAAATTCATTGTTCCTATAGAAGTTATTTTTCTTGAATCATATAAAGGTAATTCCACTATTGACAGGCAATTAACTCATTTGGAGAAATTTGCATCCCAAAAGTTCTATTTTGAATCTGATAATGATTTACCACATACAAAAGGGGGGAGTTCCCATTCTGGATTATTCTTTGGTTCTTCCATATTTGACTCAAGAGATTGTTACCAATTAACAAAATTTGGACGACATTGTTGATCCGTAAACTTCCGTGGATATTCCAATGGATATTTTGTTAAAATATATCTAATAATACTATATTAAAACTCTAAAAATTCTATACTATTACAATTTATTAAACTTTAATATCTATGGATTTAACTCTATTGTAGCGGGTACAACAACCCTCTAAAATTTTGGCCTACACCAATTTCAGAGCCTCCCTTGGAGAGTTTCACTTGATGATTGCACACACTCGAGTTCACTCCGTGAGATCGTGTGGGTATTTACATTTTCCTTGCTTGTTTATTGCACTTAAGTTTTTTCATGTTGATGTCTAAGTCATGCTTGCGACCGTGTTCTGGTTATGCTGAAAGTATTTTCTTCGTATGTGTTTGTTGTGTTCGCCAAAAAGGCATCTGTCACTCTCACACATGAAGTCATATGCACTGTTGTGCAAGTTTCGTCTCGATCATGAACGATCAATCACAAGTGTCATGCTTGGTGCTTGCACCATTGGTCAGTCACATTGAACATGTGTGTCTGAATGGTTTCGTTGTTTTGTCATCAAGTCATGCGAGTCTGTGTCCATATGATCACCTATGCATATTTAAAATGTTCACACACTTATTCATTTTTGCTGAAGTTCTGATGACCGGACTCCTCACTAACAGCCAGATGATCACCCTGATTTCGACTTGATCGATTGTCAAACAGAACAACACAGAAGCACCAAGCTAGTTCTTTCAAGCTATGCTGCCTATAAGAAATTCAATCAGCACTCATGCTGGCCACTCCGACAGTTAATCGAGCTGTTCATATTAGAAATTGTGCAGTGCTCATGACCAAGCCTCCCACTGCCCATCAGTCAGCTCAGCTTAAAAATGGCACAGAGATGATCATTAGGCCCACCTCCCAGCCTTAATGCCATTTTCCCAGCCAATGGCTCCCAGCAATAGACTGCATGTTCCCTCGAGAAATTGCACAGTTTCTACTCTCAGTGACCCCAACGGCCAACTGGTTGTTCCCTCTGGGAATTACATAGATATGGATGCCAGCGACCCTAGTAGCCAACTGGTAGTTCCCTCTCGGAATTGTGTAAGTCTAGCTTCCAATGACCCCAGCAACAAATTGGCATTTCCCTCTGGGAATTGCGCAGTTCTAGCTGCCAGTCTCCCGGGTAGTTCCCTAGAAAAATTGTGTAATCCCTACCTGCTGACCCCTCATGCAGTCTGACCCGTTCCTCTAGAAAATTGCACAAATTTGGAAATCCAACCCTTATTAATTTTGGAAAATGTGTAGAGCATGCTTGTCTTTCCCTCCTATAGCCCAAACTATCCCTCCTAAAATTTGCACAATTTTTCCTCCCAAATGAGCCAGATCTTGTAAACAGTCACTGGCAACTCAAATCGTCTGTTTCCATCCCTTAGTGACTCTTGCGCAATTTTCATTAACAATTGCCTAGATCCATCATCCCGCATCATAGCCCTGCTGCGTCCCCCGGTCACCTGCATCTGAATGATGATGTGCCTTGGTAGACTAGGAGGTTTTGGATTTGATGTCATCTCATCATGAGCGACTGCAGGTACAGGTACACCCACATACATATCAAGATGACTAATGAGATTAAGGAAGGGAGAACATGTAGATGGGCAGGTTCACCAATAGATGAATAAACGAAGCATGTGAAGTGGACGAATGTGATGAACATGCACCTTTGTGAACAACTGAGTCTGTCAAGCCTTCCAACATGAAATAAGGGAACAACATACTAGAGCTTCATTAAACATACCAAGGACCATTGAAGACTCTGCACACTTTGCCATGCGGAGGCGAGGCTATGATACACGATGAAGACATCCATCACTTAGCGGCTTTATAGCTCGACATGCACTCTAGTAGCAGCATGAATGTACAAACATTGTCTTGACAAGTCATGTTGAGTCAAGTCATGAGTCATGTTGCCCATATCTCCACTATGGGCTTGTTGTCAGTCAATGTGATGTAACGTGGAAGTCCAAGAGACCCACTTATTGAACATAGAGTCATGTAAGTCATAATGTCATGGAAGTCGAATGGTCATGAGGGTAGTCGAAAAACCACAAGGGTTAGTTTCACCCTTGGCTATAAATACCCCCCTGATTTGGACATGAAAGTTATTTTTCACCTCAACTCCTCCAATATAGCTAATAGAGTCTACAATCCTTTTATTTGAGGAGTAAGTAGTGGATCCATTGCCCCACTGATGGGGCTAGTGATGAATGGTGTAGTGATGTGTCTTGGAACTTTCACTTAATTTAGAAGCTTATCAATAGACCAACACGGTTTCACACATGTATTGTGTTTTTTGTAACATTGACCTCTACCACTTGTAATGCATGTTTCTTTAACCATGTGTTCTACATCTGAACTAATTCATTTGTTGTAATGCATAATCTATTAAAGGAAATGTGTTGTATATGATGTTAATGTTGTCCCGTTCGTGTTGAATTCTCGGTCGGACATAAGACAAACCACTTACGTGAACCTTATTGTAACAACCACTGCACTTGTCTCAAACTGATTTGCGAGTGTTGTACGTGTTATCTTACCATGTACGTTGTGACAGCCACATTTGAGTGGACTACTTTGCCGGAAGCTGTGTATGTCCTCTTTGCTATGTTTTCCTAGCCAAGTTGGGACTGATCCCTTTCAACTTGTAACTCACCTTCATTGTTTCCCCCTCAGAGTGAAAAAACCATTGACACAAGTACACTTACACTCACTAGGCACATGAACCTCACTTATCGAAGACAAAGTGAACCACTCTCTTATGCTAAAAAGCAAGAGTTAAGGCAAATCCTTAAGACAATGGAAACTAGGCCATCATACCAGATGGGACTCCCACACCAAACGATGCGAGTTCTAGTCGGGACTTCATACCAGCCTGATCCCCTAAATGTTGGTGGGTCCAACACCATCAACATTTCGGGCGCTAGAAGGACGACATCTAGTTGTCCATTGATGAAATTCCCCTCACACTCATTAAACAAACATCTGGTCAAGGCAGTAACTCGCACTGTCTCTCACCTACACCCCACTTATAGGTTATTTATTCCTCACCTCCTAGTGTTTAGCATGAGAATTTAGATCAAAACCTTCGTACATTTCACCCCATCACTTGCCAATTTGCGAAAGGAGTCAGACTGATCCCAAACAGACAACATTTTCCATTTGTAGCAAGGAAGCCACAAGCAACTCCCACAAGTGTTGTTGTATCTTCAATGGAATGATAAAACCTTGCCACACTTGAAAGTTTACGAGAATCTCTCGAAGACGAAAGGAAATATCCCATCCTCTAGAAAGGTGAAAAAGGCACTCTTGTAGCCTCAGGATCAAACTCTTGTATAGGAGGTGGAGGGGAAGGTAGTGAAGCAAGTGGAGGCAGAGATGAACCAACGGACTCAGAGTCAGACACATTAGACTCCAAAGGAGAGGAAGAGTATGAATAGGATGAAGATATGGCTGACCCAAATCTTGAATGGATGACTCAGGGACCATTGGCTCTCCTGGCTATTCTGTACAAGATGCGGAAGTTAGCGGAGAGAATGCACATCAATTTTAACCGTGACAGTGCGGTGAAGGTAGAAGACCACATAGACAACTTGTACCTACAATTTTAGACCCTTGAGGTACATTATGATGACATAGCATGTAGATTGTTTCCATGTACCTTGGACGCTTGGGCAGCTGCATGGTATCACAACCTTCCACCCAACTCTATATAGAATTGGGGTTCTTTCAAACATATGTTCCTTCAAAAGTTTGTTGATGACAAGACCCTAGCCATGCTACTCAAAGAATTCGAAAGCCTCAAGATGGAGGGGAAATAGAAAGTGAGTGATTTCAATAAGAGGTTTACGCATATACTGAATAGGTTCCCATCAGGCACTAAGCCTCATGACTCCATCACCACTGATTACTACATGTCTACATTGCCAACCAACATTGCGCATTTTGTCAAGCGAGCTACGAGACCAACAGTATTGGAAAATTGTGAAGAGGCTATTAGTGTTTAGAAAGACTTGCGTGCATTTGGAGTCATCAAGGATGATGAATTGACGAAGGAGTCCAAGGATGTGAGCAGGAAGTCCCAAGCAACGACGAGCAACGTGGGAGACAAGGAAGCAATTGAAATTGAGACCCTCACTCATCTTGTCAATATCTTGTCCACTTAAATATCCAAACTCAAACAATGTGGATCAGACACATTTGCAAGCAGTCACTTGCCGAGGCAGAGACAGGCAAGCGATGCATCAAGCAGTGGCTAGTTCGTTCCAAAACCTGCGCAGAAGCCTATGTTCTAGCTCGAACAGTGTGAAGAACCAAAATTATATTCTTTCTAGAAAGAACGTCATCTTGAGAACTCTTGTTTTGGCTAGAAGCGAGTCACAAATACTTTTTATAGTCGTATACTCGAGGTGGGAAGAAATATACAACAGCAATCGAAAGACATGTACAATGATGAAGAGGTTTCACGTGATGAACCATTAAGCTCTGAGCATGTGGTGAACACATATCAGTTCTCACAATTAATGGAAAAGACAAACACCAATAAGCAGGCCTGGAAACAAACTAACCATTGTAGTATTAGAAGCAGAGGGGCTCCCCCCACACTAAGGGAGATGCAAGAAAAGGTTAGACCATTGATAAGGAAGACCGACCCACAGGCTCCCTCAAAGCGACAAACACAAAGCAAGTCTGGGAAGACAGTACTGGATAAGAGTACATCCATGAGCAGCAAGTTGTGAAACACTTCGCTAGAAAACATGAACATTCATTCCAGCCCAGACACCTTGGTGAGTCAACCACCTCTGCAATACAATATTGTTGATGACATGAATAAAAATCGAGCGAACAATCTTGTTTGAGTTGGATAAGATCCAGATTCAGTGAGATATCCTACTGCGTGCTTTGGAACAAACAACAATAGACAGTGCGGCCTCTACCAGCCAAGGAGCAAGCACACCTCTTGGCTCAACTTCCACAATGCTAAATATGCTCCAGATGGAAGAAACAAACTTAAGTTGCCCTCCATTATTACCTTCATTTCAAGTTTTTAACTACAACGTTCACAACTTCTTAGTAGATTCTGGCGCGGTAGACAACATCATGCAACTTTCCACTACTAAGAATATCATTGCACAGTGGAGCACGACATCCATGTGAATCATCCAACTTAATAGAGCATTGGTACCAACCATTGGTGAATTGCAATATGTGAACATTTGACTATCCCATGATAGTCGATTCTATCAATGCATCAACATAGTTGTTGTGGACATACCGGAAGCATATGGTTTATTACTTAGTAGAGACTGGTCCAGCAAGCTAGATGGATATTTCACTACAGAGTGGTCACATATGTGGCTTTCGTACAAGGGAAAGTGCAACCAAATATGGGTAGAATCTGAGAGGTACATGAAGCATAATGCCACTCCCAGCAATGACGAGAATGAACCATTGGCCTTCACAGAACTCATGTTCAGAAACTACCTCCTTGAGACAACACTGGGGTGTTATCCTGCACGGCCAACTCTAACCCCACTAGGTAGATAGTTGGGACTCCTTCCCTCCCCAACTAATGGTAATGAAACTTGTACAACACATTGTACCGATAGTAGTAGTAGTAGTAGTAGTAGTAGTAGTGACAATAGTAGCAGCAGTTGTAGCGCATAAAGCAGTTCGCATATAGATGGGTTGTGGACTTTGTACCTTGACGGATCAAAGACACAAGATCGCTCAGGGGCCAGGGGTGTTTTGATCGACCCTTGCAACAAGAAACATCTAGTGTCAAGCTGCTTGGAGTTTGAGTGAACAAATAATGTAACAGAATATGAAGCACTCGTGTTGGGCTTGCAAAAGGCCATCAGCCTCAAAGTGTCATGCTTAAAGTGGTAGGCGATTCAGAGATAGTGGTACGGTAGGTACGTGACACCATTCACTATTTATCACCACTTCTAAAAAAGTACCAAGAAGAGGCATGGTGACTAATCTCAATCTTCCAAGCATTTAATATCATTGTTGTGCAACGTACATGTAATGCAGCTGCCAATGCACTAGCAAATATAGCATCAAGAATGTTACCAATTAGGGATAGATTCACTATTGAAATTTTGAACAAACGGTCTATCCTAGACAACATAACTAACTTATGTTTGTTTAATGGTGATCAACAAATACTACATTTTATGGCCAACAGTGTCGTTTTCAAAGATGAAGCAAAAGATGATGACAAGTGCGAGCGCTCTCTACAAACAGGGGCTGAGGACATGAAACGCCACATTATCACAAAAGGTTTGGTATCACTAGAAAAGCTATATGACTTGCAAGAATGTTTCCAAGGGCCAAGGAACAACAAGATCCATAGTTCCACCATGAGGCACGAACTCATAAACCTAGGAATATAAAATGATCCAAAGTTTGTTAATGTTAGAACATCTTGTACATAACAAGAACGAAAAGCATTCATCCACTTGTTCAAATAGTACTGAGATATGTTCACATGGACATATGATGACTTGAGAACTTATGACACATGGATCATCCAACATATCATCCAAATGAAGGAAGGGGTCAAGCCATATTAACAAAAACTGAGAAAAGTACATTTGTCGCTTGAACCCCTCATATAGAAAGAGCTTACTAAATTGTTGGATGCACGGATCATATATAAAGTTCGTCATTCCACTTGGGTCTCAAACCTTGTGATTGTGTGAAAGAAGTCTGAGGAAATCCACTTGTCTGTAGATTTCTGCAACGTTAACCACACCTTGGACAAAGACAACTACCCTGTGCTGTTTATGGACCATATTTTGTAAATAGTATCTAGGGCATAGATGTTCTCTTCCCTTGATGGATTTTAAGGATACAATAAAGTTTTGGTAGCAGAACGTGACAGACTCAAAAATAATTTCCATACCAAGTGGGTTACATTCGCATATAGATGAATCCCATTTGTGCTTGTAAACACAGGCACAAAATTTCAGTGCGCTATGGACATCGCCTTTTGTGGAATCATTGGGTAGAGCATGGTGGTATACCTCGATGATGTGACTGTGTTCTCAAGAAGATGAGAAGACCATATATGCCATCTTAAAAAATAAATCAAGTGATGCTGAGGAAACGATATTTCCATGAATCCAAAGAAGAGCATATTCGCCATGTCAGATGGTAACCTCCTCGGACACATTTTTTCCAAGAAAGGGATCAAGGTGGATCTGAACTGGGTCCAAGCTATCCCGCAGATTCCTCACCCAGTCAACAAGAAAGCTATGCAATTCTTCTTGGACAAGATAAACTTCCTCCGGAAATTCATCTTCGATTATGCGCAAATAGTCAATCCCATGTCGGACATGATTAAGAAAGATGTAGTGTACACTTGGGGTAAGAAAGAAAAGCATGCATTCACCCAGATTAAGCACGCATTCACCCAGAATTCTGTAGGTAATCCTAGCTTTGATGTGGATGACTTAGTCTTGAAATTGGATAAACCCCATGAAGACAAAGGAAAACATACAAAGTTCCAGTCCCTATGGATTGGCACGTACATAGTTCACGAGAAGCTTGGCCCACACACATATTGTTTTCGATCACTCGATGAGATGATTGACAAACTTCTCATCAAAGGAAAAGATCTCAAGCATTATTTCCAATAGGTCGGGCCATGCCCATGTCATGCACATAGTCTTCTTATTGCTTATTGCTTGCATTCAATTTGTTTTGCTCATTACCTTTATTTTTCTTTGTTTGATTATACTTGCTATTTTTGTTCACGTTCATTTCATTTGTTTGATATATTACTATTTTTTTTTTTGGAAATAAGTGCTGACAAGTACTACTTCCTCGCTTTTGAATAGAGTATGTGGCTGAAATTTGAAGAGACTCGTGACATTGCAACAATTGGCCAGTCTTGTTTCCATTTTCTTTATGCTTGGTTACAACCTTCGGCCAATGAAGTCCTAACGGAAAATACGAATAGTCTATAAGGGAATCTTTCATCCAGCTGTGAACTTGTGTCCACATTGGGAAGCCCCATGCTTGTACTTAGCCTTCTACTCTGTGTGTTGAAGCTAATCCAATTAGTATAAATGGAGAAGGGGAAAAATCTAAACGAGCAAACCTATGTCAGAGGTCTTACATGCTTCTTTGAAGGAAAAATCTCTTCTACTCTCAATATGTTGGGATCCCTCTTGCACCCCAAAAATAAATAAGTGCCTATGCATAGTTGTCTTAAAAAATACAAAGGTGAAAGAAGAGAAAGGCTTCCTATGCAGAGAGGTGAAGCATGCAACTCCACTAGGGTACTAACCAGGTTCGTTGGTAGTGGAGCAATGTGTGTGTTCTTGCGTGACTCCGTCGGGGTACTGTCTAAGCCTGTTGGAAGTGGAGCGACACGAAAGACACTAAATTATACTCAGAAAATATTCAACTTGCAAAACTAAGCTACCCTTCCTAGATTCGAAACACTAAGATCTAAGCTGAACGTTTGATTGTATTTGACTGAGTTGGCAAAGGGTGAACCATGTATGTTCATAGGGTAAGTGGGGAAACTGAAGTAACCTTCATAGTGATTCAATACTTCCCGAAAGATCAAGGCCCTGTGCTAGCAATGAACCGAAACAAAGAAGTTTGAGTTCTACTAGTGTGTCACCAAGTCTTGTAGAGGCTACAACCACCGTCCAAAATTTTGGCATGCACCAATTTCAGAGCCTCCCTTGGAGAGTTTCACTTGATGACTACACATATTTGGGTTCACTCCATGAGCTTGTGTGGGTCTTTAGATTTGATGTGCTTGTTTATTGACCTCAAGTCTCTGCACGTTCATGTCTAAGTCATGCTTGTGACCATATTCTGGTTATGCTCAAAGCCTTTGCTTCATATGTGTTTATTATGTTCGCCATGAATGCATCTGTCACACTCACACATAGAGTCATATTCATTGTAGTGCAAGTGTTGTCTCGATCATGAACGATCAATCATAAGTGTCGCATTTGTCGCTTGCTTAGTCGGTCAATCGTGTTGAACATGTGTGTCAGGATGGTTTGATCAGATCAGTGTGTGTCCGTATGATCACTTATGCATCTTTGATTATTCACACACTTAGTCATTTTTGCTTAAGTTTTGATGACCAAACTTCTCACTAATAGCCATACCAACACCTTTCTTTCGACTCGATCGACTGTCAACCAGAACAATGCATAAGCACCAAGCTACTTCTTTCAAGTTGTACTGCCCTCAGGAAATTCAATAAACACTCAAGCTGACCACCCAGACAATCAACCAACTTTTCATCTCAGAAATTGCAGAGTGCTGATGAGTTGGCCTCCCACTGGCCATCAGTCAAATTAGCTCAAAAATTGGGTAAAGATGATCAGCAGGCCAATTTCCTGACCTTAACTCCATTTTCCCTGCCAGTAGCTCCCAGCAAGAGATTGCCTATTCCCTCCAGGAATTGCATAGTTTCTGCTGCCAATGACCCCAACAACCAACTAGTAGTTCCCTCTGGGAATTGTGTAGATCTGTCTGCTAGTGAACCCAACAGCCAAATGGTAGTCTCGTATAGGAATTGTGCAAGTTTGGCCGCCAGTGACCCTAGCAGCCAACTGGAAGTTCCCTCTAGGAATTGCGCACTTCTGGCTACCAATATCCTGGGCAGTTCCCTAGAAAAATTACGCAATCCCTTCCTGCGGACCCGTCATGAAACCCGACCTATTCCTTTGGAAAATTGCACAAATTTGGCTATCCAACCCCTACTGACTGTTCCTTTTAGAAAATGTGCAAATCATGCCTACCCTGCCCTCTTGCAGTCCAGACTTTCCCTCCTAAAATTTGCGCAATTTTTCCTCCCAACTGAGCTAGACCACACAGTCAGTCACTATCAACTCAGATTGTCTCTCTCCATCACTCAGTGACTCTTGTGAATTTTTCATCAGTAGTTGCCCAGAGTCATCATCCCGCATCATAGCCTTGTTCCCTCTCCCGGTCACCCGCATACGAATGATCATGTGTCATGGTAGATTAGGAGGTTTTGGATTTGATTTCATCTCTTCATGAGTGACTGCAGGTATAGGTACACCGATAAACATGTCAAGACAAGGAATAGGATGAACGAAGGTAGCACATGTAGGTGGACAAGTTCACCAATGGACAAACAAATGAAGCATGCAAAGCAGACGAATACGATCAACATGCACCTTCACAAACAAGTGAGCCTATCAAGCCTTCCAGCATGAAAGAAAGGAACAACATACTAGAACTTCATCAAATGAACCAAGGACAATCAAAGACTCTGCAAATTTCACCATGCAGAGGTGAATCTATGATATAGCATGGAGACATCCATCACTTAGTAGCACTCTAGCTCGACATCCACTCTAGCAACAACACGAATGTACCAACATTGTCTTGTCAAGTCATGTCGATTCATGTCATGAGTCATGTTGCCCACATCTCCACTATGGGCTATTGTTAATCAATGTGATGTAATGTGGAAGTCCAAGAGACCAACTTGTTGAATATAGAGTCATGTAATTAAAAAATTCATGGAAGTCGAATAGAAATGAGGGTAGTCAAACAACCACAAGGGTCAGTTTCACCCTTTGCTATAAATACTCCCCTCTTTTGTACATGAAAGGGATTTTTACATTAGCTCCTCCAACATAGCCAAGAGAGAATACAATCCTTTTGTTTGAGGAGTAAGTAGTGGCTGCAATGCCCTACTAATGGGGTTAGTGATGTATGGTTTAACGATGCGTCTTGTAAATTTCTCTTAATTCAAATTCTTGTCATCAGGCCAACATGTTTTCGTACATGTATTGTATTTGTTGTAAGATTGATATTTAACACTTGCAATGCATGTTTCTTTAACCATGTGTTCTACATATGAACTAATTCATTTGTTGTAATGCATAATATATTAATGGAAATGTGTTGTATATGTTATTAATGTTGTCTCGTCTATGTCGACTGCTCTACCAGAAATCAGATAAACCTTTCATATGAACCTTGTTATAACAACCGTTTCACTCGTTTTAGACTGATCCATGAGTGTTGTACGTGTTACCTTACCTTCTATGTTGTGACTACAGCATCCAAGTGGACTGCTCCACCAGAAGCTGTGTATTTCCTTTGTGTTATGTGTTCCTAGCTGAGTAAGGACTAATCCCTTTCAACCTGAAACTCACCTTCACCTCCTCCCCCTCACAGTGAAAGAGCCATTAACACAAGTACACTTACACTCACCAGGCATGGGAACCTTACTTCTCGAAGATAAAGAAAAACACTCTCCTATGTTGAGAAACAAAAGTTGAGGCAAATACTTAATACAATGGCAACCGGGCCATCATACTGTATGGGAATCCCACACCAAATGGCGTGAGGTCTAGTTGGGCCTTCATACCGGGGTGATCCCCTAGCTATTGGCAGGTCCAACACCGTCAACAAGCTGTAATTAGTGCATGCATATGAATGGAAATTATGTAGAAAATTAGAGAATGACAAAATAATATCACACACACATAAGACATAAGATATTCTCTTTGGGAAAACCTTTTGGAAGAAAACCTAGCTAGAAGATGAGGTCGCTTCACTCTCTTTATCTATATGGAAATATGGTTTTAAGTACAAAGAAGTAATGCTTATGGCCCATGGGATGCTACAATTCACATATCCTGTCTTTGTGCTCTATTGCCTATCTCTTATGGCTATATTTTCTCAACTATGGAACAAAATCCTCTGGAAAGAATGGACAACATATTCCTTCTAGTGGCATGGTTATAACACCACCCGATAGCCTACTAGTGGTTAATTTTGACTACATCAACTTTTAACTAGAGTTATAATATAGACTCTTCTAGAGTTGTTTACATCATAAATATGTCGCTATCCCCTTTTCCTTAAATAATGGGGGTTGACGCAGCATGCTCCGAAGCTATAGGTGTGAAAACAAGAGGGTCAACTTCTTAGTGGCATAAATTTCGCATACATACTCTAATTGACGCACTTCTTGGGTCGTTGGAAAGATATTTGTGTGTAAACTAGTAGGGAAACATATGGTTCTAAAGTGCCCAATTTACCCTGAAAAACATTTTTTTATGCCTCAAAATGCTCATGGAACGTTTCAAACCATGTTTTGCCAGTTTGGGTTCCGTAAGTAAAAATGTTGCCATAAGTTGAGGCCTCCATGTTTTCCACTACAAATGCATCGAGATGGATGAAAAATAATATATTGATCCAATTCAAATCAATTGCTATTTCTGCAGAGTCAGAAGTGCTAAAACAATTGTACTTTAGGATGAACAACCATCACAACAATGTCAACAACCTTTATGAAGATCCACACATGCTCAAAAAGTTCCAAACAAATATTATGATTTTAAAACAAAAATTTCTTCTAAAGGAAATTCAGGTAATGTTTCTCATGACTGCAAATTTAGTTATAATACAATTAGTGAACCAAACGCTTTTGAAGAAGTTGCTAATTGTGATGAATCGAAGGTTGCAATGAAAAAGGAATATGACACACTTATTAAGAATGGAACTTAGAGGTTAGTAGATCCTCTTGCAGGTGTCAAACCTATTGGTTGCAAATGGGTGTATAAGATTTAGTACAAGGTAGATGGTTCACTTTATAAATATAAGGCAATGCATGTAGAGAAAGATGATGTTCAGATGAAGGTGTTGACTATACGGAGACATTTACTCCTATAACAAAATGGGGCACAATTAGAACTCTGTTTTCTCTTGCATTTCAAAATAGTCGGAAGATACACCATATGGATGTTAAAACAACCTTTTTCAATGGTGATTTGAAAGAGGATGTTTATATGTTTCATTAAGAAGGTTTTTTTATCAAAGGAAAAGAGAAAAAGGTATGTAAGTTAGTGAAGGCTTTCTATGGACTGAAATAATCATCTCGTGCATGGTATGAAAAATTAACTAAACACCTTCTCAAGTTGAACTATAAGTTTTTTGATCTAGATGATGCAACCATTTTTGTTAAGAGGATTGGAAAGTCAATTATATATCTAGTTGTATATGTAGATGATTTTATGATCACAGGAAATAATGATGATTATATAGCATCCATTAAAAGAGAAATATTGAAATTTTTTGAGATTCTAGATTAGGGTTTAATGCATTATTATTTAGGTATTGAAGTTAATAAAAAACACAAATATATTTTTATTTCATAGGAGAAGTATATTGGATACCTATTGGATAGATTTGGGATGTAGGATTGTATCCTTTCTACTACTCCAATGGAGCAAAATTTGAAGCTTTATTCCACTCAGGGAACTATGTTTGAAGATCTAATAGGAAACTTGTTGGAAGTCTAAATTTTCTAACTACTACTATACCTGACATAGGTTTTGTTGTAGGTATACATTCTAGGTTCATGCATCAGCCATCTGAAGGTGATTCGAATGAAGAAAATTGGGTGCTCCAGTATCTAAAAGGAACTCAAAAATATGATATAAAATATTCAAAAGTTGTAGATTTCCATCTCATTGGCTATTTAGATTTGATTTTGATGGAGATAAGGAGAATGGGTTCCCTAGTTTTTGTTATTTGATGAGCCTTGGATCAACAAACATCTTTTTTTTGATAATGCAAGAGTTAGACCTTCAATTCATTAATCACAAAATAAAGTACAGAGAGTAGTACAAAATTCTCAAACTTTGAGAAGAAAGGGAATCCGCCAAACAACTTAACTCTGCCCCTAAGTTTACACTTAATTGTCCTCCAAAGTAGAAAATAAGAAGATGGATTTGGACCAAGAGAAACCCCTAAAAAAGCACCAGTAACAGCCGAAAACCCACCTGAAAGCGTAGAAATGGGTTCTTAAGCTCGGGAAGAGAACCTCTTGATCCCCGACAAACACCGTCACCGAGTAATGAGTCCTACCTCTTTAAATCATGACCGTAGGACTTGTCCAAATGAATGGATGGTTATAGATCCAGTCCATCAAAAAAAACCGCCAAACCAAACAATTTGCACCGTAGAAACACGTAAAGAGATCTGACAATGGAGAAGGATATCGTACCTGCTAACTAACTCAGAAGTTAGCATACGATAAAGGTGGTAATCCTCCCAACCCACTGCCACGTGGTGCTTCCTAAGTGGGATCGCTCCCAAAAAGCTAAAACCACTTCCCACTTAAGCTTGCTGTGATCAATGACAAACCACCCAGGATGCAGAAAGAGAGACCAGGAAAGGGAAACATTGGTTTCACGGTGATCAAGTTTCATCTGCTCCCCTACGGACACAATGATGACCCTCCTTGACCAGAAGCGCTAAGCTTTCAGCTCCTTCCTTTTTGCTACCCCTAAAGCTCCTAGATCCTTGTCAAAACAACAGTAAATCTTCGTGCAACCCTTGATCCAAGAAACATCGGCTATCTTTTTTGAACCATTATCAAGAAACCTCATTATGAGTATGCTTTTGAGCCGACCCTGGCTAGTTAACCATTCCCGTCTACATTGTTCTATTAAGGAACGTTGTATTCTCTTCAATAGCTTGGTTTTGACAGTCCGTTTTAAGTTTGTTGTTAGGGGAATTGCACCAATTCATCACTGCCCTATTATCTGTGTAGATAATTCCTTGATTGGCTAGCAAGTCTGCTAGCTTGTTAGCGTTTCTTCTCACATGTGCAAATCTGACCGTTCTCAGGCTTTGTAGGTGATTATGAGTCCATTTGAAGACTTGAATAAGCCTCCAATTTGAAGAGGCTTTTTCCAGCCTTGCTTTGTAGCTTATTCTTCTGACGGAGTTGATGATGATCTTAGAGTCTGCTTCAATGATTATGTTTTGCCGATTTTCCTGAACCAGGAACTCAAGACTTTGCTCCATGGCCATTAACTCCATCGTGTTGTTGGTGGTTTTTTGTAAATTGCCACAATAGATGAAATAATATCTCCCATGTCATCTCTTAACATGCCTCCATGGCCTGCCTTGCCCGGATTACCTTTGGAAGCCCCATCGATGTTGAATTTGAGAAAGCCCTTGGGGGGAGGATGCCAGAAGTCAAGTTCTGGGTCCCCTGTTGAACCAATCCTTATAGAGCCCTGAGAAACTAGTCCCTACAAATCTAGCCTGCATAGAATCCTCCAGTCTATCGCTGAAGGTGGTTTCAAGGGAAGATTTCTTATGGTAGTACTAACCATTTCCTTAATCTATTTTAGGATTCTATCAAGGATATTCTGGGAAGAGTTCTTAACATTCTTGAAAATCCTGTTGTTTCTTTCTTTCCAAATGTTCCATATGATGAAACTTGGTGTGAGAGCCCAAGCGGAACCAAGAACTTCATTATCCTAAAAGTTATTTCTCGATTTGGTGAGAGTGTTGAAAATGCTTCCACATCTCTATCAGATTGTTGGAAGATAATTGCAAAAGAATCCCATAATCTAGAGGTGAAAGAGCAATTGTTGAGAAGATGCTCAATGGTCTCCTCTTGGGCTTCATAAAGTTGGAATCTAGAAGGCCCTAGGAATCCCCTTTTCCTTATATTATCCCAGGTTAGGATTTTCCTTTGAAGAACTAGCCACAAAAAGAGTTTAATTTTCATCCAACTGAGATGCTTCCAAAGTTTTTTCCAGAGCCCATTAGGAGCATGGGGATTGAGATCAAGGAGAATGATTTTATCCTCTTTAAGATTGAAGTTCCCTTCATTGTTTCTACCCCATCTCAGTTGCTCATGCCCCCTAGAAACTAGAATTTTCCTTTGCTCCACCATTTTCATCAGTCTTTCAGCTTTGGTTAAAAGATGACTGTCCTCTTGGAGGTCCAAATTTCACCATTTTCTCCACTTTGCTGCACTATTGTTATGATCCCAAAAATCTCTGACTTGGGTGAGCTCCTTAGTATTAGTCTCTGCTTTGAGGTCCTTCAAGTCCTCCTATAAGAGAATCGATTCTTGTTTCCATCTATCCTCCCAGAATAAGGCCAAGTCTCCATCTCTAATTTCCTAGAAGCTATGGTCTAATTTCCCAGAAGCTATGGTCTTGAATCAGTCTTCTTTTATCTGAGGATTTCTTCCAAATATGAGATCCTCTTATATTGCCATCCATCCTTATGCGTTCATTATCAGTCCAAGTACTTGCATATTTTTCTTTCCAAGTAATGGCCCATTGTGCTTCTGGTTCCTTTATCCAACGCCACCAAAGTTTAGCCCCTAGAACCTTACAAAGAATCTTAGGATCATCTAAACCAAGACCCCCATGGTTTTTGGGTTTGTAAATTTTATCCCAGGCCACTAAGGTCCATTTCTTTTTATCTTCCCCCTTGCCCCAATGGAAGTCTCTTTTCATGTTTCTCATTTGATGCAGAATACCTTTGGGAGTAGGGATGGCAGAAAGCATGAAGATTGGGATTGATTGAAGCACAACCTTTGTGAGGACCAACCTTCCAGCCAAATTTAAAGATCTTACAGTCCATTTCCTAGTTTTGTCTTGCAGCTTACTGATAATCATCTCCCAAATACTTTTGTGAAGTGGTTTTGCAGTTAAAGGCACCCTCAGGTATTTCGAGGGGAGAGAGTCTCTTTGGAATCCCAGAATTCTGGATATGTTCCCATGAATAGCAATATGAGTATTAAAGAAAAAAATGTTAGATTTGGAAAGATTAACTTCCAAGCTAGAGGCCTTGGCAAAGTCCTTATGTATTTGTTTGTAGGCAAGAGCTTCTTTGATTGTGGGTGTTCCTTGCAACATGGTGTCATCAACAAATTGTTGATGGGTTAAGGCATGTCCATTGTCATTGAGTTGTATGCCCCTGACCTTACTAGCAGTATTAGCAAACTTAATGGCTCTACCTAGACCTTCCATCATGAGAATAAAGAGAAAGAGAGAAAGAGGATCACCCTTCCTAAGGCCCCTGGTCTGGGTAAAAGTCTTTGAGGGAGAGCCATTGACAAGAATTGAAAAACTAGAAGATGTGATCAAAGCCAGGATCCATCTTACCCAATTGTGATCAAACCCAAAAGCAACAAGAACATTCCTGATATAGTTCCAAATCAGTTTATCATAAGTTTTGGCTATATCAAGTTGCATGATCATACCAGCTTTTTTCTTACTAGTCAGAGAATGCACCACTTCATGTGTTTGGATGATATTATTAAGAATTTGCCTTCCTTCCACATATCCTAATTGTTTCCCTGAAACTAATGCAGGTAAGAAGGGTTTGAGCCTCTTTGCAACCACCTTTGGTATTATCTTGTAAACCACATTGAAAAGAGCTATAGGCCTAAATCTATCTGTGGTTTGAGCCTGCTCCTATATAGGGATCAGGGCTATGAAGGAGGAATTTTTCAAAATGGTTCTGTGTTTCCTGGAATCTTCCACTACCTGCAAAATGTCCTGTTTGACTATATTCCAGCAAGCTTTAAAGAAGTCCACATTGAAACCATCCGGGCCCGGGACCTTACCATTCTGCATTTCATTGAGAACCCCACTAACCTCCTCTTCCATCATAGTCTTGTAAAGGTTAACATTGTCCTCTCTAGAGACTGTCCTGTGGATGTTCTTGGTGATTTCCCGGATATAATATTCTCTATCATAACACGTTTCCTGAGCTATGTTTTTAAAGTGCTGGACTAGCACCATCTCTATTTCTTCATGAGAATTGAGATTATTTCCTCTTTCATCCTTAATCAGAGAAATTCTATTATGTGCTTTATTTGCCATGGTGGATTTGTGAAAAACGCTAGTACTGCATTCACCTTCCTTTAGCCATTGGATTCTAGAGTTTCGTTTCCAGAAAATTTCCTCTGGATTGCATAAATTCTCCCATTGCTGCTGATATCTAGTGGCTTGATCATGTCAAGCTTTGTCATGGAATTCATTAATGAGGCCTTGGTTAAGTTCCTGTATTTTGCTTTCAATCATCTTTTTCTCTTCAAATATATTGCCAAATTCAGTCTTGTTCTAGTCCTTGAGTTGTAGCTTGATATGTTTTAATCTTGTCTGAAGGATAAACATTTTGGAACCTTGAATATTTAAATCCTCTGCCCACCACTTGGTTACATTGCTAATGAAATCTGGGTGGTAGAGCCATATATTTTCAAATCTAAAAGGTATGTTCCTGGGTTTACCAATCCCTGCACCTCTAGTTGTATCATCCAGTGGTCAAAACCCCCAAAGCGTAGTACTCCTGCTAGCATTTCCTTGTCATTGAGCATAAGATCCTCTGAGATTATGAATCTATCGAATTTGGAAGCTACTTGAGACTCTCCTCCTCTTTTATTGTTCCATGTGAAGATGCCATTGTGTGTTTCAATGTCCACCAGCTTCATTTCATCAATAAAGGTTTGAAAAGCCACGGAGTCTTTGCCTAGAACTCTGGTTCCACCTTTTTTCTGTAAGTGGCTTAATCTTGTTGAAGTCTCCCCCTAAGATACAGGGTATTCCTACATGTCTGTTTCTGAGAGTCTGTAGAGAATTTAGAAGCCTTAGTTTAGCCTCTATTCTGTATGGGCCATAGACATTTGTAACCAGATAGGTTTCCTTATCTCCTACTGGTTGAAAAACCGTAGATAAATAATCTCTAGATGCCTCCACATCTATTAAGTCAATCTTTTGTGGATTCCATAAAGTGAGAATATCTCCTGCTATATTCTCTGCCCTAACTTCCAGAAACTCAAATATATTGAGCCATTTACCATGAATATCTCTTATCTTCTGAAGGGAACACTTGCTCTCCTATATGAAAATCACATCTAGAGATGCTTGTTTCATTCTATTACTAAGTAACCTTTGTTTTCTTTTACTTCCTAGACCTCTGATGTTCCAAGAAGTGAACTTCATAATTAAATATTAGTAAAGGAGTAACTGGATAGGTCTTTCATCTTACCTGAATCTATCATTAGCTTTCTACATTCCATCAACAGCTCATTTTGCTTTTTTCTACCCCTCTTCTTTCCTGGGTTTCTAGGTGCTAGTCCTGCCATATTTTTCATCATCTTCACTCCTTCATTGCCTTGTCTTTATTTGTGATTGAGTTTTCCCAATCCTTTAGTTTGGGTCCTCCATAAAAATAGCTGTTGAACCCTGTTGAATTCCTCTGGAAGAAATGAGTCTAGCCCTTCTTTCATTCCTTGATTCAAAAAACCTTCTAAATCTAGGTTTTCTTTCTCAAGGATTTCCTAGAGTGCATGGTCCTCCATATCTGTCTCACTTTGGGTCATGTCAAGATCCATCGCCTGTTCATAATTACTCATCATAAATTCTTACATATTGTCATTCTCTTGTATTTTCTACTTTTCTTCTTCTTTCTCCTCCTCCACTGTGTTTCCTCCTTCTGCTTTATCAGTAACTGTAGGATCTGCATCTGCTTCGAGGGTTTGGAACCTATTCTAGTTAACATGCTGCTCTTTGGCTTTGCGTTTTCTTAGTCCTCTTTTTCTCCCTTTTCCTTTGTGTACTACCTTGAAGAAGCTTTATGGATCCTTCATTATATTAGCTTTACTTTTATCCTCTATCTTATTGAGAGGGCAGTCTCTGACCAAATGTCCATGCTCATGACATTTGCGACATCTGAATTGAATGTGTTCATAATCTACTATTTGTGTCCATTCCTTATCAAAAACTTCCAGAGCAACTTCATCCGGAAACACTCCATAGAGATCCATCTCCATACATATTCTAGCGAAGGGAGTATACTTTTCTCTTCTAGTGGCCTCAGAAACTTTGACAAAACACCCTAACTTGTTTCCTTTGGCTGATAGAGACTCCGTTTGCCAGTGATCAAAGGGTAGAGAGTAGAGTCTTACCCAGACAGGGACTGAGGTGAAAGTTTTGCATCCCAAAACAAAGTCCACGATCCATGGCCTCATATAAAGGCCTGCAGCAGCAAACAAGTAAGGCCCTCCTTCATACACTCCGTCTTTGTCCTCAATATTAACAAAAACTATATTGAAAAAATCCTTAGATCCAAGATGCAGGTCAATGCTACCTTTTAGTTTTTAGTGGTGTTTAATCCATGTTTGTAAAGCTTTTTCAGTGGGCCACAACCCCATGAATTTACAAATGATTCCATATGTTTGCATGTGATCCCTGTGCGCCTGCAGCACTGGGTCATTTAAAATGATTTTGGGAATTACCACCGCTTTGGGTTTGCATGATCCCATGTGTGCTTTGTCTTTAGTGCTTTTCTCCCTGATATCTTCCACAGTCTCCAATGCTTCATTATGCTCCCTTGCCTTAGCTCCTTCTTTCTCCTCTTCTTTGCTTCTCTCTTTTCCTTCTGAAGACTCTTTATCATTTTCCATGGGTTTTTTCCCCCTGCTAACCACCGCCTTCTTGAAGGAGGGAATGGAGCTCCCTCCTGTGCATCCTTTCATGGCTGACTCTCTATGATTTATCAATACCCTGGTTTTTCCTCTGCGCCCTTCAACCACTCCAATTTACTCCTCCTAATGTAAAGGAAGTTTCACCCTCGAAAAGAATCTGGATTGACAAACATCAATTTGAGATCATGCAACCAATTTATTCATGTGAATTCTACGATCGAAGTTGAATATGTTGTAGTAGCTCAAGCTACAAAAGAAATCATTTGGCTTCACAAAATACTTGAAGACTTGCAGGAGAAATAAAGGCTTCAACTCCACTAGTTATTGACAACTCTTATACAATTTAGTTGGCCAAGAATCCCATGTTTCATGACTAAAGGAATCATATTAACACCAAATATCACTTGATTCAACATAATGTACAGGCAAAAGTTTTTCATCTGACACAATGTCCTACTTTAGAGTATATCACAGACATATTTACAAAGGCACTGGGACGCGAAAAGTTTGAAAATTTCAGAGTGTTACTTGTCATGTGAGATGTCCATTTGGATTAAGGGGAGAATATTAAGTAATCCTTCGGGATTTTCATTGTACATTATTAGTGTAACTAGTTTTCATTTTTCAGTTAATAAGTTGTCTAGAAATAACAATCTCGTACCAATATTTAGGATGTATAAATATTTGCATTCCTCATCTCAATAATACAATTTTTTCTATTGTAGAGTTTATTTGGGCTTGCACACTTATTTTAGTGATGCATGCAATCTGTACCATTCAGAATGTAAAAAATATTGATCATATATCTAAGAAAGAGTGCAAGTACTTCAAGTTTAAAGAAATTGATGACTACCTCTGTTAAGAAGCGAGTAAGAAAAATGAAGTGAGAACATCTTTTGGATTTCTGCATATGGAGTACTAGGATTGATGCTTTGGTCATAATTTTATATACCAACATGAAATATATAGAAGTTTATGTTTCCAGTCCATGTTAGTTTTAATGGGAAAGAGGTTATTAGCAGTGTACTTTTATGTCTCTTATTGTTTTTCTTTCGTTTCACAAATTGGAGTTGGATATACCCATGCAAATTTTGCAGTTATTTATTTTTTCTTAGCAAAATCTTATTCTCGGTGTACTTCATTATATTCAATGTTTTTGGTTTCCTAAATTATTTACAACCTTGAATTTTTTGTATCCATAAATAAATTAATTCTCATTGAATTAGTTCCTTCTTGTTGGCATCATTGAATTCACCATGTTTACAGAATTAGTTTTTCTGCGTAGAAAATCATTGATGAATAGAATCAATCTTACTACTCATAAAAGTCCAAAATTATTAATGATAGGAATATTACACTCCTGCTATGGATTTAATGGACTTCATGCAATAAAGAAATTTCATTTATTAAGAATGAGAAATCTGAAGGAAATATATTAATCTAGACAAGACAAAAATTCATTTATTAGAACAAACATTTTAAACAAATATTATTAGCATAAAAAATATGCTTATTGATATTAATATTAAAAGACAAATTTGAAATGCATAAATAAAATCTTGTATGTACTGAAAATGATCATGAAACCAATGCTTATTCATGGAATAAAATTATAGCGTTCACTAAATGGGTATTTTAAATATTTTCGAGGGATTATTAATAAACGTTTATATAACTAGCAAATTCACCGAAAGTTGCAAAGGAAACACGGTAAGTCGATAACATAATATGGAACTTGTATTAAGAATAAAATTATGTTTTACATTCAAGATAAAGTTCCACTCATCATTGATAAAATATGTATTAGAAACAATAAAACCTCAATCCCTATTAGTCCCCTTCGCATTCTCTTAAATTCTCTTAAATTTTTAAGATAAATATTATTAATGTTGAACATAGATTCCATGTTAATTATGGTGTTTCCATACGTTTCCCTACATTAATAGATTAATTTTCTCGCTTAAATTTTATGTTGACACTAAGACTATATGAAGTAAGAAAACAAATCTATAATCACAAGTAGCTCCCTCTTCATGGTAGACTTGAAATTATGTTCAACTGATCCAATAATTAAAGAAAGGACTACATGCTATGTCCATCTTTTAAATTTCTTCATAATAATATATTTATGGAAATACTATGTGATTTTATGAGATGCAAAGCAGTGAACCATACAAACAACTTACACATTTAATATATTATTAAAAATGGAAAATTAAATTTATTGAGTGTTAGCTAGGAACGAAATTGTAGAGATAGCTGAGAAGTCACACTTTGTATACAAGGAATATGCACATATCAAAATTATTTTCAATTAAAATGCAACAAATTGTTATTATCCAAAAAACTAATGGAATAATTTGAATGCCCACACAAAATAATAAGAATTGCTGGAAAATTGATGTAAAAAATAGAATATTTAGATATCAGTAGAACCTCAAAGTTGCATTTAAAAATTCAAAATAAAACCATTTTCATTTTTTGAGACTGAAAGGAATTTTGATGATAATTCTTCCATCTCTCTTGATGTCTCCATGGAGTGGGTTTAATTGGGTACCTCTGCATAGGTCTTTGATATATTGCCTTATGATTTAGATAAGGGGAGAATTGATTACCTCCTTTTGGGAACAAAAGCATCTACTCTAATTTTTGAGATTCTGGTCCTCAATATTCATCATAGCGGCTTTGGAGCTGGTTGGTTTTCTTTCCTTTGACAAAGAAAATGCACCACTATCTTGTTGCTTTGCAGGTGAAAAGATTGGTCTTAAATCATTAGCAATTTCAACATCCCTATGATCATGAGTGTAATTAGCATTCATAGAGGAAATGAAATGAGAACTACCATTTTCCTCAATATATCCAAAATGATGTATGTCAGAATTAATCCTTGTTCCTAGCGTGGATCATCTCATTTCAACTTTTCCTCATGTTGGATTTTACTCAGGCATCACTTCTAAGCCCATAAGGTCGAACCACACTTGGCGAACATATTTTATCATCCCTCATCTCCTGAAAATTATTTTTTGGTTGCTCATGGGGGTGACCATTTGCATGGATTAATCTATTATGATTTGAATTTCCTCTCCATAAAGGCATCCTCCTTGATCAATATAAGTTTGTCTCTCAAACGAGAGCCTGGGGAATTCCCTCCATTTCAAAGAGGACCTCAATGCATCAATGTATTAAAAGAGGAATTCCCTAGGAATTTCTCAACCATCATATGTAAAGTGTGGAGCTTATTTTGATTCGGGATCAGATTTTGTTTGTTCTATGTTGTTCCCTTAAACTCTTTCTAAGTCTGTATCCATTACTGATTTTACAAATACTTCTAATGAACTTGGAATAAATTATTTATACTTTGGAATATATTTTGTGCTGGAAATAATGTTGAGGGGGGGGGTGAATAGGTATTATCAGATCAATAATTTAATTTCCCAAAAATATTTGTATATGCTACTTCAGCTGAGTGAACTAGGATGTATAGACGACTGTACTTAAAGCAACCAACATATATGCAGAGAACTTTTGTTTTACTTAGTTTATCATGCATTGAACTTTAACCATTATATCATTGATTTATTAGATAGTGCAGTAAATGTAGAATAATGCATCACACATAAGCAACACAAATGAACACCAAGATATAAGGTGGAAACCCAATGTGGGTAAAAACCACCTACTGCTGTCATCTCTGTCTTCTTTTAATAATAAGAAAATCTATTTACAATTTTGTACTGGTGCAGAGTTATACCAATACGTAGGATTCTACCTACAGAAGGTTACAACCTTCTCTCATTCTCCAGCTTCTACTGGAAGGGAGCTACAACCCCCTAACTCCTGTACTAGTCGATATGTTTATTAGTACATATGCGGCAACCTATAGAAGGCTACGACCTTCTTTCTTCCTCCAAGGACCATGTTTCATAAATTTTCAGACTGGATCCATCAACAACATCGTAACTATAATTCAATTATCAAATACATTTGCATCAACCAGTTACTAAGACTCAATCATCACTTTCTGAATCAACCACAACCAAATCAGTCAATCACATTGACAACCCATAGTTAAATCACAATCAATTTGATCATTAAGAATACTGTCACCAGAATACAGTAACCAAAACCAAAATTAGAACCCAAAACTCTGCAACAACAAACAGAAACAACTGAAACATACTTTATAAGGTATATGCTACTTCCATGTGTCAAACCTATGTGTATACACGCAGTTCTTAAAACCAACCAACTTATACATCTGCAAATATTAATTCATAATTCTACATCTATTCCAAACTTCAGCTATACCCAGATCATAATATTTATAGAATAACACATGCGTCAGTATTCAGATCTAGACTATACATGATCAAACCATACTATGATAATTCATTTCAAGCCTTAGGATCTCGATCCATCATTAGATCTTATCTTTCATAAACCGCTAAGGTTCATCCTCGGTTTAGATCAAGCACCATAAGTCAATAAATTGCATACTAGATATCACACTTCATCAGATATTCGATACTTCAACTACTTGGCCTAATTATTTTCTCCTCGCTATATAGTTTTAGGCCTTTCTCAATACCATCGACCAAAACCACTTTAGGACCAATACCTTGGATGAAATGCCTAGGGTCAATACCTCGGACCAAATACCTTGGACCAAATACTTAGTTTTCCAAGATATACGTGCTTTTCCTTCTGTGAAAGTGCGTGTGTATGTATACGCTACTTGTGTTCAGTGAACCTGCGTGTATACACAGCTTGGTCAAGGTGAACCTCCATATACCTGTCTTTCTTCATTATTTGTAGTCTGATCTGTAATTTTTGTTGTCAACCTATTGTACTGTGATCTTTCATCTGAGTGAGTTTCCATGAAGGACAACACTTGTATCATAATGGCAACAATCTCCCCTTTTGGACTTGATGGCAACCACAAAACCAAGTCACTCTCCCCCTTTGACATTGAGGGAAAAGGATGGACCAAGATATTCTCCCCTTTTGATATACATTATGTTGTTCATGCTCCCCCTGAGTACATGCTGAATTATCTCATATGCTAAAATGTACTATTTGAGCTCCCATGATTGAGTCCATGCTCCCCGTGAGCACAAGCAAAGTCCGCAAAAATGTTTTCTAAAATAATAGCATGACTCTATACATGCATCACCAATGACTCATACACACATCCATCTCCCAACCAAGTGGGGATATAACAAATTTGACTCATCCACCCAACCAAGTGGGGATATACCAATTGTTTATACATGACAAGAAAAAGAAATATTACATTATCTATCCCATGTAAAGTGGGATATAAATTACATCATTTGTCCAAGAGGACCCATTCAAATGTATGATAAGACATATCACACCCTAGACTATGATTTGAGTAGCGAATGGTATAAATATGTGAAGCCATAGCTGGACTCAACAACCATAATGCCAACAATGTTGAATGTATGTGAAAGCTAATTCTCCCCGTGAACCGTTGCTACCTGTGCATTGTTAACAGGTCAAAGATCAAGGCATATTTGTTACTCAGATAGAATTAATGAATAGAACATATCATCAGTATCATCCAGAGCACCCATATCAGAGCCTGCCCCACTGTTTTTCTTTCCGAAAAAACATATACACTCCTTGACCCACGAAAACCTGCGTGTGTATGCGACTTCACTTTAGGAAACATGCATATAATGACCTTTCTCTAAAAAGTTTGATTTAATAGCAGGATGATGTAGAAACTACTCCCATCTTTTGTTTGAGATATTCAAATGTCTCTTTGGGTAGTGGTTCAATGAATATATCAGCAACCTATTATTTGGAGGAAACATATTCCAATTCTACCTTTTGTTCAAGCACTTGTTCACGCAAAAAATGGTATTTGATGGGTATGTGCTTGGTCTTGAAGTGTATGACTATATTATTTGAAATACTGATGGCACTTGTATTATGACATAAAATGGAGGTGGGCGGTGTGCATGTGATCTGAATGTCTTGCAATGTTTGCATCGTCCAAAGTAGTTGTGTGCAGCAAGATGTAGAAACCACATATTCTACTTCAGCTGGAGGTAATGCAATTGACCTTTCTTTCTTGTTGAACCAAGATACTAACCTGGAACTCATATAGAATGTGCTGACACTAGTGCTTTTTCTGTCGTCAACACTTCCTACCCAATCTGAATCTGTATATGCATGAAGAGTAAAGTCAGTATCTCTAGGATACCCTAAACCAAAGTTCCATGTTCCATGAAGATATTTGAAAATCCTTTTGACCACCTAAAGGTGTGATTCCTTTGGATTTGCTTGGAATCTTCCAACTATTCCTACTACATGCATGATGTTAGGTCGAGTACCTATTAGGTAAAGCAAACTGCCAATCATGGATCTGTAAGTTGGTAGATGTACTGATGTTCATTAATTATTTGAGCTGAGACTGGATACTGTTACCATTCGGGTACATACAGGTTTAGAATCTTCCATGCCATATTTTTTCAACATTTGTTTGAGATATTTTGTTTGTGAGAGAAAAATACCATCTTTATTTTGTTGAACTTGTAGACCAAGAAAATAGGTAAGTTCACCAAGCAAGGACATTTCAAATTCTTGTTGCATTATTGAAGAAAAATTCTGACTCATGGATTATTCATTGGTACCAAAAATGATATCATCAACATAAACAACAATTATTAGCAATTTATCAATGTCAATCTTTGTATATAGATTGCTATCTGCTGACCCTTTTGAAAAACCTTGCTGGTGTAGATATTTGTCAAGGTGGTAATACCAGGCCCTTGGAGCCTATTTTAGACCATAGAGAGCCTTTCTGAGTCCGCATGCATGTTTTGCATAATTTCCAAGAATAAATCCTTCTGGTTGTTCAATATATACTTCTTCTTCTAAATCTCCATTAAGGAAAGTAGATTTTACATCCATTTGGTATACTTTGAATTTCTGAAAGCTAGAAAGAGCAAGAAACATCCTTATGGCTTCAAGTCTAGCAACAGGTGCAAACGTTTCTTCAAAATCTATACCTTCTTGTTGGGCATACCCTTTACAAATAAGTTTGGCCTTATTTCTAATAACTTCTCCATTTTCATTCAGCCTGTTTTTGAATATCCATATAGTTCCTACGATATTTTTATCATTAGGTCTAGGAACTAATTCCCAAGTATTATTCTTTTCAATTTTCTCAAGTTCTTCACTCACGGCCTTGACCCAACATACATATTTGCATGCTTCATTTACATTTTGAGGTTTGGTGGAGGATAGTAGTGTTAGATAGCTTGAGGTTTCTGTAATAGTTCTTCTTGTCTATACACCTACCTCTTTTTCCCCTAAATTTTGAGTTTCTAGATGATTTTCTTCAACATACATGGACGGAGTCTTTTCTTCTATTGTTATCTCTTCTTCTGGTGCTTTATTGGTTTCTTCTTTAGAATCATTGTGATTTGATGTGGGAAAATAATACCCATCTGCTTCATTGTCACAATCTTAAATTTTTATCTGTTTTGGATTTTTGTATGCTTCATCAACTACAACATCAATACTTTCAACAATTTTCCCAAGTATTTTATTATAATGTTTATATCCTTTACTTCGGGAAGAGTAACCAAGAAGAATACCTTCATTTGATCTGGGCTCAAAATTACCAAGTTTCTCATCAGTCCTTTTGATATAACATTTGCTTCCAAAAACTTTAAAGTATTTTACAGTAGGTATCTTACCATACCAAACTTCATGTGGAGTTTGAGTGTTGTTTACCCGAACATTTTCTTGGTTGAGAATAGTTACGGTGGCGAATGCGGCTTCACCCCAGAAGGTTGCAGGAATTTGAGATTTATCTAGCATAGCTCGAGCCATTTCTTGAACAACTATGTTCATTCTTTCTACCACTCCATTTTGCTGTGGAGTCCTTACGGTGGAGAACTACCTTTTTAGTCCATGTTGTTCACAAAAGTCAAAGAACTCATCTGAGGTAAATTCCCCTCCTTGATCAGATCTGAAACATTTGGTTTTACGATCTAATTCATTTTCAACCAAGGCTTTGAAGGCTTTCAACTTTTCAAATGCTTCATCTTTATGCTTTAGAAGACCTATCCAACACATTCTGGAAAAATCATCAATGAACAAAATAAAGTATTCTTCCCCACGAGGTGACATTTTCCTTGATGGTCCACATAAATCAGTATCAACAAGTTCAAGAGGCTTAATAGCTAACCCTTCTTTTTCAATGAAGTGAGATTTCGTTTTCTTACCGAATTGACATGGTTTGCATATTGTATTTTCAAGAATGTTGATATCTGAATGATCACAAACAACCTAGAATCTACATCCTTTTCTTATTGGAGAAAAGATTAGATGTCCCAATTTTCTATGCCATAGCCAATTTTCATAATTTTTGCTTAGATAGTACTATTGTTGTCCTCCTTTGAGTATGTATAAGTTGTTTGGAGTTCTTGTGCCTTTGATCACGGTTTCTCCTATATCAAGCTCATGAACAACACATTCATTTGATCGAAACACCAATTCATTTCCTTGATCACACATTTCACTGACACTCAACAGGTTATGCTTTAGACCATCTACATACATAACATTCTGAGCTTCAACCTTTTCTTTCAAGAAAACAAAGCCTTTATGTTTTATGACAAAAGGAGTGTCGTTTCCAAATGAGACATTATTTTCCTTTTGTAAGGCATTATATGAGTGGAGCTTTTCTTTGTCACTTGTCATATGTTTTGAGCATCCACTGTTGATGTACCATTGATTTTCTTGCCCTTCTGCATAAAAGGCTATACCACATCTTTCTGTTTGAGATTCTTTCCTTCTCCATATCTTGGGATTTAATGGATTTTACTATCTTCAGATGTTTGCCGAAATTTTCTCCTGCATTCAGATTCTTCATGGCCAAAGTTGTTATAGATTGAGCATTCTATTTCATTTTCAAGAAGAGAAAAGTTATTATAGGAACTTTTCTTGATCCCTGTCACATTCCTTTGATTTCATGCTTCTCTAGTCATGATGGTTTTTTAAGAAACACATTAAGCAACGTTGTGTCCAAAATTATAACATGAGAAACAATGACCATTAAAGAAGTTCCTGCGATTATCAAATATATTGACTTGATGATTGTATTTTCTATTGATATTCATCTTTGAAGCAAATTGAGTATGATTTATGTGAGGTTGGTTGTAGCTTCTATTCATCCTTGAAGAAAATTGAGCCTGATTTACCTCGTGATTTGCTTTATGCCTTTGTTGACAATTGTCATACTGTTAATTGTACTTCGCTGCATCAAGATAGCTTTCAGTGGAGGTTGACGACTTCTATGATTGAGATGCTTCTTTAGTTATCCAAGACCTATCCTTATCAGAGGAGAATGTTGCACTTTGATAATTTCATTTAAGGTTTCTAATCCTTTAGCAAATCTAAGATTGAGAAATTTTTTCTTTCTTAAGATCCTTTCTTAGACCCACAATTTCACATTCTAGTTTTTCATTGTGTTTTTCTTTTTCAGCAAGCTAGTATGTTAAGATATCTATAATCATCTTCTTTTCTTCTAAACAGATTTTGATATTAGATATTTCTTCATGAAGGTCATCTTCTTCTAAAGAATCCCACAAATTATCATTGTCATAAGCCATTAGAAGTCTATAGTCATTACTATTTTCATCTTCTTCACTATTTGATAAACCATCAATATCTTCATAACTATAGTAACTATTTTTACTTACATTTTGTTTTCTATTCCATTTTGAAGATTTCTTCCCTTTATCATATTTATCTTTATGAGGACATTTGGTAGCATAATGATCGAATCTACCACAAGCAAAACATTTGAAGGGTAGTTTACCTCTAAATCTTCCGGAACCCCGTTGAAGCTTCTTGACAATGTTTAGTTCATCATCTTCTTCTTAAATATGTACTGGTTCATTGAGTTCTTCCTTTCCTTCTGTTGAAGCTTTAAATGTGACTTCTCTCATATATGATGAGCCACCTTCTCTCATCTCAAAGGCAGTTAAGATTCCATGAAGCTGTGTCATAGTGACAGTATGTAGATCCTGTCTTTCTTCTATAGGAGATACTTTTGATTCAAATTTAGCAGACAAGGATCTTAAAACTTTCTCAACTAAGGTAACTTCCTTTATCTCTTCACCTAGATTCTTCATACAATTAACAACCTCATCTATACATAAGAAGTAACTAGCTATACTTTCATCATTGTGCATCTTAAGAATTTCATATTGAATTATGAGAGTTTGCAGTTTAGAACATTTTACCGGAGAGTCTCCTTTGTAGCTTAGAATGATTTTCTCCCATATTTATTTGTCTGATTTGAGCTACATAACTTTGACAAACTCTGATTGTGATAGAATTCCCAATAATGTATTGACAGCCTTGGAATTGGTTTCATATTTCTTTTTACCTGACATATCTGTAGGGATTGCTGATGGAAATGTATATCCTCCTTCCACGATTTCCCACACATTCGTTGCAAGTGATTGTAGATATGTTTTGGTTCTTATCTTCCAATAAACAAAGTTTCTCCCATCAAAGATTGGTGGCCTGATGGATCCCATGCTTTCTTGATTACTCATGATGATGGATCTCCCTTCAAGCAATCAAGCTTCTTTTGAAGGACCTGCTCTGATACTAATTGTTGGAAATAATACTGAGAGGGGGGGTGAATCAGTATTATCAGATCAATAATTTAATTTCCCAAAAAGATTTGTATACGCTACATCAGCTAAGTGAACTAGCATGTATACGTGACTGTACTTAAAGCAGCCAACATATATGCAAAGAACTTTTGATTTACTAAATTTATCATGCATTGAACTTTAACCAGTAGATCAAAGATTTATTAGACAATGTAGTAAATGTAGAATAAAGCAACAAACATAAGCAACAAACATGAACACCAAGATATAGTTGGAAACCCAATGTGGGTGAAAACCACCTGTTGCTATCGTCTCTGTCTTCTATTAATAATAAGAAGATTTGTTTACAATCTTGTACTAGTGTAGAATTATACCAGTACGCAGGCTTCTACTTGCAAAAGGTTACTGTTGGGTTGTGTTATATTCTTTCCAAATAGTTAACAGGGGGTTTGAGGGGTACCCATAACCGCACTTTATGGGGTCCGGGGCAGCGCCCCGGAAAATTTTGGTTTTGGACCCTATGTTAGGTTGGGCAAACCCACCTATGGTTTTGTGCATG
>APFE030783353.1:10224-34038 GCA_000404065.3 Pinus taeda
GTAAACCTGTCGCCGAAAGTGAGAAACTTTCCATTGAGGCATGCAAGCTTCAAAGTACTGAAAGGGTTGTCCCTAGGTCAACTTCTTGGATAATGAGCTGAAGTCGACAAGAAGTGACCTGTCGTAGGAGGGCCTTAATGAATCCCACATCTATGACATAGAACGAAGCAAATTATTTTGGAGGTGAAAACGATCTGACGATACAGGGTTCAGGGTGGCAGTCATGAAAGAATGGAGCATGAATGTATTGCAGTGGGTGAGACACAGGTGAATTGTCTGAATGACTTCTCTTAAACATATCGGTGACATTGACGATGGATTGGTAGCGTTAACCCCAAAGATATATGGTGTGATGGACCAATGGTGATGACCAGTGAACGAAACAACCCAACCTGGTTTGGACGCGGAAGGAAAGTGTCATGTTCAAGAGCGACTTGCTACCAATAAAGCTTTTTCAAGTTTTCTTCCCAATTTTCCCCAGTCATTGCTGACCAGTACCTCTTTATTTTTGTCAATCTTGAGGAGGATAACATATGCTTGTTCTATAATCCACCCTTCGAGCGAACCTGTCACCATATTTTAGCGAGCCTAGCAACAGTGAAACTCGTTCTCGTCCATTTGGACGAGTTTGTCGCTATTTGGTTTTAACGAGTTTAATGACAAAGATAACTCAGTCCTTTTCAATTTTAGAGAGTCTGAAAGGGACAGAAAGGAGACTCGAAAGATTATTTTTTGTCATATAATCCCTTAAGTCCGAAAAAGCATAATATAATACGAAAGGGATGAATTTTCGATAGTTTTAACGAGCCGAACAAGACAAGCGCTCGATCTTTTTGTGTAATAATCCCTCAGGTCCAAAATGATTAAAATCTAGAGGAGGGGTAGCACTTCCGATGACTTTAACGAACCGGAGAGGCTAATCGCTTGGTAATCTTTTCATATTTTACGAGTCAATTGAAAAGAGCTTAAAGGAGACTCGTTTTCGAGGAACGAGTGATGATTTCGGGTAGCAGCTGATTCCAGGTAAGGTTTGGAATTTTCCAATCACGGCAGTGTCACAAGGATGGCTAATAGAGTCACTCTTCGCAAATGTTCCTTGAAAGGGTAAACAATCATATGGAGGTGAATGATTGGCTAAAAATAGAGTGGAGGTGATGATGATAACACGACCAAGGCTCAAAAGTTGGCGATAAAGCATTCACAATGGTTATTTACCGGTTCATTTTTTAATGAGCTTAAACTCTGGGGGAAACATTTGCTCATGGCTTATGTTTATTTTTAACGAGCTTCAACTACGCACTAAAACTGCTCGTGGCGGGTTTATTTTTAAACGAGCTTGAACCCTGCGGTAACAATGCTCGCTAGTCGTATAATAAGGATGTCTTATTCAAGATGCCATTTTTAAGGGACTTGCACCTTTTGGAAGCTTTGCCCCGGATCCTTTCTTTATACAAGCTATGAAACGACCAGCCTTATAGGTTTAAAGGGTTAGAGGTCCTACAAATTTAAAAAATAAATGGTCGCTCTTCGCTTGAATGCGGAAAGGTTTGCATGCCCCTAGGTATAGTGAAAAATTTCCAGGTTACCATGAAAGTTCCATCCGCGTAGTAGATAAAATGCTTCCTTGGTGATGTCTACCAAAATAGACAAAGGTGAGTGGCGAAGACACCTTTACTCACATAAATTTAATGAAGGTATATTATTCTAGCCTAATCCCATTTTCCTGTGAGGACGGGTGTGTCAGACTAGTCATATATCCTCCATGGAAACCTACTCTATACCCGAGGTTTTCCTGCCGAAACAGACCAGGGTGCATGCCCCCTGGGTTTCAGTCATATCCTCCTGAATCACTCGCGCTCATCAGGTGGACGAACTAGAGATCGATGAGACATTCCTTGCGTGAAAAGACCATTTAGGGATGGAATTTGACTATTTGCGATGTGTGAACCGGGGAATGACATTTGGTCTATGAGCTTGACCATTCTGCCTTCGTGCGGAAAACACATTACTCTAAAGAGTGAGGAGACGATGGATCCCATGCAATAAATATAGTCATGTCCAAGGAGTAGATTATAATCCAAGGGTCCTTGAACTACCATCATGTTCAAGTGAACGGTTTTCCTTCTCAAAGTAATGGGCACATTTGGAAGGATCCCTAATGGTCGTCCGTTTCCTTTGTCAAAGCCTATCAGATTTCTCATTTCAGGCAAAAGCAAAGGCGAACCAAGCGCTTTCCAAGCAGTTGAGGAAAGGATACTCACAGAAGCCCCTTCATCGATGATGGTACTAGACATGACCATTCTGTAAGCTTGTATAATGATTCAGAATGGTACACTAGCTGGTAAACGGGGTCTGCCTAGTAGATTCCAGTTGAAGGAAATGACTAGGTTGCTTGGAGGTGGGACCGAATAGACAGCTGAATATGACTCTGATGAACTTCCTTCCTGCGATAAAGGAATGGGTGGACTGTCCCCAAGTTCATCGGAGTTTGTGTTTACGAAAAGAATTTGAACGGTGTCGTTCTCTTTCTCTTCAGTGACGGTATCATTCAAAGATGAACACTTTGAAGGCAAGACCAGGTCAACTGCCATCTCGACCTTTTGACTTTCATCTGGTATGGATTCAAAGGGTTCACTTTCAATGATAGACGCTTTGGTCAACCACAATGGCGGACCAGCCGGATTTTCAACCAGTGGTGGACTTGGCAAGAGTTTTTTATATCCAGGAGGGAGCCGTAGCGGTGAAGCAGGATGGTCATCCAAAACTCTTTTAGCTTCATCAAGGAAGGGAGAACGGTGGATGGCGTGATTGCCTTCACATAATTTACAAGGAAATCTGGGATTCCTTTTCTATCCAGATACTTCACTTTCACTGGTTGATGGTGTGCATTCAACATGATCATCAGAGGTTGACGACACCGGATTGTGCAAACGAGAAGACCAGTCCCTTAAGATCCGAGGGATGTAGGGACAATCTCAGTGATAGTAGTCTCCATTGCAAATGACACAAGGAGATTTAGGTTTAGACAATGCGGTGTGAGGATTTTCGCTAGATGAAGCTTGGTTTCCCCCTTTTGATTTTGGTTCCTTTTTCTTCTTTTCCTTTTTCTATTTTTGCTTCTTCCTCTTCTCAGTTACCTGATTTTTAGCTTTACCAGCTTTATCAAGTGAAGAGGAAGGAGGAGAGGGAGAATCAGAGGAAGTAGAAGGTTGGTGGGAAACTCTTGTATCATCTAGTTGCTGACTTGACTGTTTAGGAATTACGGTATTCTGAATGACAAAGGTAGAGAAGAGCGAGACAGGAAAACCAATCGTCAACCCTGGAAGTGACAATGTGGCCATATGGGGTGCACCAACATCTCCCCAAGAGGAGAAGGGACTAAGATTTCCTCCAAGGGGAAATCCTTGGTTGGTAGACTCCATTTTCTCAACCTAAAGACCAACGAGGGAATTTGGGATGTTATTCCGATTAAAATAACTTTTAGACGCTTTAACACAACTTGATTTTTCAATTTTAAAGAGTCGAGAAGAAACAAAAGATGACTCTAGTGGCCTTTCATTTTTAGTGAGCTTGAAGTGACAAGTGCTCAGATGGACCTTTTCCTTTAAGGAGTCTGAAAAGGAGCAAAATAGACTTCTCTGGAGATCTAGGCAGAGGGGATTACCAAACCAATTGCAAAACTGTAGAATACTTTTTACAGTATGGTAGTCAATATTCCCAAATGTTGTGTTCACTACATTGCGATCAATAGGGCGGCAGACATGGCTTACTAAGGATAAAAGATGCAGCCTATTGTGGTATCCCAATATATACTCGATGGTACGTGGGAGCACAAGTCCATACTAGCACTTGTCGTCTCAGAGTGGAGGAATCACCCAACCAACAATGAAAACAACAGTTACCAGGTTTTACGATGCTGGAATACGTCTCTAGCCTATACCTATAGGTATTGTGTGTTAGGTTCTAAAGCGTTGTTAGATTCATTAAATTTATTTTAAGTTGATCTTGCATAAAAATTTTCCTTTCAGGTTCACCGCATCATGTGTATACAATTCCTAAAATGCAGTCTAAGATGATAAACAAATGTTTAATCTTCTTTTGGTAATGAAAATCCTAGCTACTAAGCAAAGAAAGTTAAGAATCTTTCAACAAAGAGCACAGAGCACACTCTAAATACACTGTCCTAAATCAAACCAAGTAGTCTAAATGAAAATGCACATGCATGTATTTGTTTTCAGCCTTCTTAATGTATGAATGATGATAAGAAAGCAAAGTGCAAATCTGAATTATTTTCAAAGCGACAATAATCAACAAATTTATTTTCAAAATGAAGTGAAGGTAAGAGAGACACTTTGCAACTTCGAAATGAAAATTGCTTCTCGAAACTTTAAAAACTACTAATTCAAATAATATACAATAGTAACTGTATAATCGACTATCAAGAACAATGGGATTGTCTTCTATGACTGAAAACGATAGCTACGACACTTTCAGATCGAGAAACGACATTTTGACTATGCTACTTCTTTGCAAAAGAGAACTGAAAATGGCGCACAATACATAAAAAAACTTACAGTTATTTGTACTATGGAGGTAGAATAATGTAAGAGAAGGGGGTTTTCACAGAGATATACTGACCACAGATACCAAAACTCCTGAATAGGACTGAAAATAGTGAGGAAAAAACTAAATTCTGAAGGTAAAGTTAACCTTCACTGACCATCGCACCTGTCACATAGTGAATTCAGTATGCAGCGCACCTACTGCACGCGGGAAGTGCGATGCATATAGACTGCCTTGAAGGTAGGGTGCGATGGTACCAGTGCGAGACTTTAAACAAGTTTTTACTCACAATTTGCAATTCAGTTAAGGCATTTAGGCTGAGTAAGTGATGTTCAGTATATGTAAATCACGGGGGTTGATCTAAGGAGGTTACTAGAGCCACCACTTAGGGAAATTAGACTGTTTTCAGATCGATTGTTTAATTCATAAACAAAACCCGAAGATAGACTAAAGCAGCATTGATCTACTTTGCATTTGTATAACAAATGCAGTTCAAAGGCTAGCTGGCTTAGCTTCAGGCTCCGTCTGTAAGTTTATAAAAGAAACAAACATAGGCTAACAAACAATCTAGTCGCTCCCCAGTGGAGTCGCCATTTTGTTACCGGGAATAGTGTCCACTCGGATGCTGCTATTCCCACTAAGACTGGTAGCTATCTTAGAAACAAACAAGTAAAGTCTACTTTCACTCTCCTTTATGAAAATAGATAAGAGTGGAACAAAGGGCACCAACCTTAGTCTTTCGCTTAGTTCCCTTGTTTGATTCCTCTCCTTCCTCATAGACCTTTGCCGCTTCTTCTTCATCTTCCCAGCTTCAAAGAGCACCTGTGGAATCACAGCAACGTACTACTATCAAAGAACAGAGATCTATATTCATAAATAACACAGGACCAGATATGTGTTAACCATACAAATGCATATATAAGTAAGCATACAAGAATGTGGAGGAAAACTTGAATAGCTTTATTAAGATCAAAAACAACAAGATGATAACAACCATATGTTCTGACCCAGCATCATCCTCTAGCAAGAAATCCCTTCTTCACCTCAAGTAAAACTTAGATCACCCAACACTATGAAATTACACTAGAAAACCAATAGCACTTCTCTACAAGATACAAGATTCCAGCCTCTGGATCTCTGTGATGAGGGATCCATATATAGATGATTGTAGGGGGGTGAGTCATCTTCTGGGGTCTTGATTAGTCTTGTTAGTGTCCTCTCTTTTATAGTTCTTGATTCCACTTGGAGAATGATGATCTCTTACTCATCCCTTGTCGAAACAGAGAGGGCAGTGTCCAGAGGGGAAGCTTCTGGAAGATTCCATGATCTTCCACCTCGCAATTTGTCCCTGCCATTTTTCCATTCCTGACCATCACACCCTACAGAGGGGCCATTCAGTACGCATTGCACCCTTTACACTGGGAAGGTGATATGCATCGCACCCTCTGCACTGGGTATTTAGTATGGTCCAGTTTTGACCATTTCTGAATAGGTTTTAGTGGAGAACTTCTGGGAGATGATGTAATCAGTTGACCTTGTTACTTTAGGCAGTGAAGCAAAATTTTTAGGGACTTACGAGCCCTCGGTTTGTGGAGATTTATGATTGTGGTTGAGGTGCCCAAAAATGTCTATAACACCCCTGCCTCCACAGCCCCTGCCTCTATCCAGGCAAGCCATCTTTCCCTTTACTGCCTCCTATTTCCAATTATCAACAGCAAAAGTTAGCTTTCCAGGAATTACACTCATCCCATAAGCCAGCATGTCCCCATCACCGGGCCTTCCTTCACCACTCCAATCTCCCCCATTATTCTAAACAATCATTGGTGTCTCTCCCCTTGGGCTGAAAATGGTCGAGCTCTCTATCATCCTATGCCCTGCACAAATTGCATACTTAGTTTTCTCAAACTGCCCCTTTTCCCTACTCCTACAGCCCCCCGGAATGTTGATGTTTTGTTCCTCACACTTCCTCACCATGCAAACCTCTGACCCGTTTAGACCGAGCCCTTCCTCTGCATTTCCCAGCTTGCCCCCCTCCTCCACCTTTGTTCCAGGTGGATATTGGTGGCCACCCGCCAAGTCCACTTGGAACCCCAGCATTGTTTATTTCAGCTTCTCAGTGTCCACAATTGTAGCACAGTTTACTATTTTTAGCATTTTTTTGGGTCCTAAACTTTCGGAGCCGTTTTGAGGCCCTAAACGATGTTTTTTGGGAAAACTGGGAGTAGTATGGGTCCATGGACCGATGTTTCTCTTCCCAAAGTTTTATTTATCAGGTAGATATTTCTAACGAGATATTGTACATGTCAAACGGAGATCGTATGCCAAAGTTACAAGCCCGGGAAGTTGATGTACCAATTTACCCAAATGGGGCCCACAGTTTGGCATTTCATCTTCTACGGTTAGTTTTTTGGATGTTTAGAGTTTTCCATTGTTTCTCAAGAATAAATAGGCCTTTGAGCCTCATGGTGACATAGTTCAGAGGCATGTAGCCACCACATATCTTCTCAGAGATAAGCTACCATTGCCCTAGTTGTTTATTTCCATTTTCTGTTTGTAAGCATATCTCAGTATTTTACATTAATGAAATGAAGTATTATTTCTGTTGCGTCTTTGGGTTTATGGTTATCTCTGTAATTTGTTACTGACATGGAAGCGTGTCACTAGGAGACTAAGCAGTGGGATGCTGGTGGAAGAGTGGTCATCACCAAGAAACTAGATAAAAACCACCAAGCATAATTTTGGAGGGGGCCAGGGGGAAGGAAAAGAACGGAGGAAAGGGAAAATGAAGGAGGAAGGACATCATAAACTAAATTTACCCACAGGAAGAGCACAGATTTTTCTGAGGTTTCTGGGCACAAGGGAACAGTCTGCTTCAACTAAGAAGCTTACTAGACTGAGTAGCAAGGTTCTGCTCAGTTTGGTTGGGTGGCTTCGATATTTTGGTAACCGAAGCAAAGTAGTTGGAGGCATCATCAACCGCGAGTACACAGGTAAGTAGCTTTAGTAATTTTGTTAGTTAATTTGCAAAAATTTCAGGAAATTATTTACAAGCTCATGAATCTGCTTTATGGTCCTATCATTTGGTATCAAAGCAGGTTAAAACCCTTTCGACCTCATAGGCCCTATGCATCGTGTAATTTTCTATTGAATTTTAATATCAATATTTACATTCTGTTGAATTTTCTATTGAACTACTGCGTGAAATTCTTATAAAATAAGTAATGTAGGAGTCATTTTTTTCTTCTTTCTTTTTTATTTCTGGAGAACCCTTTAAGTTAGAAGCAACTTCATTGTATTTAAATGGGTAATTCACTATGAACTGGCAGCTTTTGGTTTTTAAAACTGATTGGTAATGAAAATCTTGAATATTTGTAGTCGAATGGCCAAACTTGTCTAGCTCTCTTCCTCAGATAAGAGTGTCACTGAGGTTGAAGGTAATTGCTAAAACTTTTGGATTTTGGTTGGCATTACATTGGTTGTTATTTTCTTCTAAACCCTAAGTAGTATCCAACAAAAACTACGACCATATTTAAGTCGAAAGGTGGTCGTTCAGGTTCATGTTCTCCATTTCTTTCATCATTGTCTGCAACCTTATCCTCATCCATAGGTTTCCGGAAGAAATTGCTCATTAGAGCTCGACGACTTACCACTTTCTCCCACAAAAGTGGCCTTTTCCAGTACATGTTCTTACTTCTCTTCTGTAAGTGTGCATTTCTGAGATACAAGATGTTGCGACATAAAGCCCAACTGAAATAAGTGACTCTCTCCTGGCTACTTTGCTTACAATCCCGAGTCTCATGCAACCCGTGGCTATTGTATTTCCTCATGCTTTGCAAGCTTCCCTGTCCGACTTTGCATAATCCACTAAAATCTTCACAGGCATTATTTTACGGTTGTAATATTAGACCTTAAGCAGAGAGAAAGCAGCTAAAAACCTCCTGCAACTTGCGAAAATGAATGTGTGAGCGTACATGCCCTCCACCGCCGCTACTGATGCTTCTCTTCCCTGGTCACTTCCAGCTGGAGTGGGAGGAGAGGGGATCCCCACCACAATTTTCGAACACAAGTTTCGAACTTGTGACCCTGCGTGCTGGCATGGTTCCATAAAGTAAATTTATGAGCCTGTAATTAATTTCCTAATTGTTTTTTGCAAATTAAATAACATAATTACTGAAGGTACTTACCTGTGCACTTGTGGTTGATGATGCCTTCAGCTACTCTGCTTCGGTTACCAAAAGACAAAATCCACCTACCCAAACTAAGTAGAACCTCGCTACTCAGTCCAGTAAGCTTCTTAGTTGAAGCAGACTATTCCCTCATGCCCAGAAACCTCAGAACAATCCACGCTCTTCCTATGGGTAATTTCAGTTTATGATGTCCTTCCTCCTTTAGTTTCCCTTTCCTCCATTCTTTTCCTTTCCCCCTGGCCCCCCCTAAAATTCTGCTCAGTGGTTTTTATCTGGTTTCTTGGTGGTGGCTGCTCTTCCACCAGAAGCCCACCACTTATTCTCTTGGTGACACCCTTCCATGTCACCTATCACATCCTCTATTTATTTTATGGTCACGTATATATATATTATATATATAAATATACCTATCCTCATTATATTAATTAAATTGTATTTCTTTATGGTTTCACTAAAGTATTTCTTTAATATAAGATTATAAGATTACACTAAGTACCCTTTTAATTAACAAATTATATATATTTTTAATCATTTTATTAATTTATTAATATAATTTTTATGAATAATATGAAATATATCATTTATATAGCCATCTTTTAGTATTTACCCATTAAACATGATACATTAAGCAATATGGGTGTTGATGGGTAAATACCTGAAGATGGATCCCACTTGGGATTCGAAACGTCGGTTCAAAAATGATAAAACTGTGGATTCTCCGGTCAACTATTCAAGAGTAGAACTTCTATTCGAAGGAGTGTCATGATATTTAATACTTATAGTTAATTTAGTATATGAATATTAGCGTGGTGTATGCGACACATGCATATGTAGCTATCATATGCATGCATTGTATGCCTGCTATTATTCTTGTGTTCTTAATATTTATAGATAGGTCGTTACATACACTTCCCCTTCAGAAAACGTCATCCCAAAGTTAGAGTTTTTATTTTATATGATTACTTATGATATCAATTAGTACATTCTCCTTAGGATTGTGCATCAAGGTTAAATTGTTATTTAATGTGAAGACACTATAAATTTGGTGTTTTTTGAATATTTTTAGGTTTACAACTTTAATGAAAATGTCTTACTTCAATCAGGTCCCTAAGCTATTACAAAATCATCCTATCCTTCCTAATCTCTTCCGCCCCATCCTATCCATCCTCTACTGGAGTATGCCATGGCATCAGTTATACTAACCTAACCATTCATAAACTCTAGGGATGACAGTGTCAGCTATATTGACCTGATTCCCAATAAGAATCTCGCAGTCATCATCACACGTCTAGGAGAGTGTGATTCGCACAATCCTCCCATGACTCTAGGGTTTGAAGGATAAACGGCGGGCAACACCTCCACCCCTCCCAATAGAATTAGGGTTAATACCCTATCATAGAATCTCTTTGAGCCTTAATTGTTCTGAGGTTTCTGTCATCACATGGTCTTTTTGGTAATGGATATTATCTAAAATCTTAAACACTTGTCCATGAATTTATAAAATGTGCATTAACATATTCAAAAACAAATAGCTTATGTATAATTCACACATGTCAACTACAGTATAGCATACTTTTCCATATTCTATTCATGTCATTGACTTTCATATTAAAATGTAATTATTGTTTGATTTCTATCTCATCAATCATATTGATACACATAAATAAGACAAAATTATAATATCTTAATTCCCATCAAAAGCAAAATCACTTAAATATTTTAAACTTTACTATGACAACTATAATTTAGTAAGATCAATAACATATTCCTTCTTGGTATCCATGTACCAGTGGAATTTAAACAGATATTATGTCATAAAAATTCATGTTTATATATGATCATTCAAAATGGTTTTGAGTCTCTGATTTGCAGTAAATTAAATATATACAAAACATAGTTTAAAGTTATTCAAAATTGACACATATTAGGGTTTTTTGACATATGTTCTTTGTATCTTCCCAAGTAGGTGATCCAGGACTATACTTGTCCCATTGGACCTTAACTTGGTCTACCAAACGATTCCCGAGCTGTCGAACCCTACGTTCCAGTATACGTAATGGTTTGACAGATATGATTGCCTCATCTGATACCTGCAGTTCCTTCTATTGAAGGTTATGAGATTGATTAGCTATATAATGTCTTAATATAGGTACATGAAATACAATATGAACATTATGCAAGTGAGGTGGCAGTGCAAGACAATAGGCGACAGGTCCAACTTTTTCTATGACCTTAAATGGTCCAATAAATCATGGTGACAACTTTGTTTCTTTTCTGAATCAAGTAGTACTTTTATTTGGTTTGATGTGGATGAAAACTTGATTCCCTACTTCACACTTCCTATCAGTTCTGTGAGCATCAACATAACTCTTTTGTCTATCCTATGCTTCCTTTAACCGTTGTCTAATTTGTCTTACCTGCTCTTCCATTTCTTGGATTAATTCTAGTCCTATTATCACTTTATTTTCTAACATGTCCCAACTTAACATTGTTCTGCAAGGTCTGCCATATAATTCTTCAAATGGAGGCATTCCAATCGAACTGTGGTAAATGTTATTGTATGAAAATTCAACTAAGGATAAGTACTTTTCCGAGTGTGATTATTGATCCATAACATAAATCCTCAACATATCTTCAAGTACTTGATTTACCCTTTATGTTTTACCATCGGTTTCAGGATGATAAGTTGTGCTCAAATTTAGTTGAGTTCCTAAGGTTGACTGCATGCAAGTCTAGAATCTTGAAGTGAATCATGAAGCTCTATCTGATATAATTTTCGTAGGTACTCCATGAAATCTAATAATTTCGTTTATGAATACTCGAGCTAGGTTAGCAACTTTATAAGTATCTCTTATGGGAATGAAATGGGCACTTTTTGTTAATTTATCCACTACTACAAGAATGGCATTGTGTCTTTGAGAAATAAGAGGTAGCCCAATGATAAAATCCATAGAAATAATCTCCCATTTGGTCATAGGAATGTCGTGAGGTTGTAAAAGACCCACTGGATGACAATGATCTGCTTTTACTTGTTGACATTTCAAACATCTTGCAATGAATTGAATGATATCACATTTCATGCCTGACCAGAAGAAGAGTTTCTTGGTGTCGACATACATTTTCTTTACTCCAGGATGTGCACAATACACTGCTCTGTGGGCTTCCTGAAGGATAGTGTCTCGAAGATCCCTATTATCAGGAATATACATCCTTCCATGGAATCGTAAGATTCGATCATCTTCTAATTCATATCCTTCAAACTTAGATTCTTTTGGCTTTTAACCCTCAAGACTAGATCTCACCTTTAAATACCAGCTATCTTTTATGAGATATTCTAGTACTTGTTGCCTTAAATCTACTTTAATAGGTATGAGAGAGAATATCCATGGTCTTCTACTTAAAGCATCTACTACTACATTTTCTTTTCCCTTAATATATGATATTCCAAGGTCATATTCACTTAGGAATTCACTTCATCATCTTTGTCTAGCGTTTAAGTCTCTTTGGGTGAACAAATATTGTATACTTTGATGGTCACTTTTAAGTGTAAAACTTCGCCCCACTAGATAATGTATCCAGATGTTTAAAGCTAGTACTATAGTGGCTAACTCTAAATCATGAGTAGCATAGAGTTCTTCATGAGACTTCAACTTTCTTGAGACATATGCTATTACTCCTCTATCCTGCATCAATACTGTACCTAGCCCTTGTTGGGATGCATCAGTACATACCGTAAAATCTTTGTCCATACGAGGAACTCTTAAGATTGGTTCACTGGTCAGTATTATTTTGAGTTCAGAGAATGATTTATTACATTCCTCAGTCCATTCATACTTAACACCTTTACAATGAAGGGTTGTAATTGGCTTTGCAATTTTGGAGAATCCCTCCACAAATCTTCGGTAGTAATCAGCTAAACCCATAAAGCTTCGTACTTCATGTGTGTTTTTCGGTATTGGCCTTTCCATGATTTCTTTTACCTTCTCAGGGTCTACTGAAATCACTTCACTTGATATGATATGACCTAAGTAATGAATCTTTTCCTGAAAGAATGAACACTTGGATAATTTTCCATACAACTGATGTTTTCTAAGGTAGGACAATACTATCTGTAAATGATCTTCATGCTCTTTCTTATTCTTGGAATAGATGAGAATATCATCTAAAAAGAATTGTATAAATTGATCAAGATATTCACAGAAAACATTGTTCATAAGATTCATGAATACTACTGGTGCATTTGTTAATCCAAATGGTACCACAGTAAATTCATAATGTCCGAAAGATTCATTACTTAGGTCATATCATATCAGGTGAAGGGATTTCACTAGACCGTGAGAAGGTAAAATCAATCATGGAATGGCCAAGGCCAAGAAAGCACATGAAGTATGAAGTTTTATGGGTTTAGCCAATTACTACCGAAGATTTGTGGAGGGATTCGTCAAAATTTCAAAGCCGATTATAACCTGTCAGCATAAAGGTGTTAGGTATGAATGGAATGAGGAATGTAATAAATCATTCTCTAAACTCAAAAGACTACTGACCAGTGCACCAATCTTAAGAGTTCCTAGTATGGACAAAGATTTTACGGTATGTATTGATGCATCTAAACAAGGGCTGGGTGCAGTATTGATGCAGGATAGAGGAGTAATAGTGCATGTCTCAAGAAAGTTAATGTCTCATGAAGAACTCTATGCTACTTATGATTTAGAGTTGGCCACTGTATTACTAGCTTTAAAGATCTTGAGACATTATCTAGTGGGGCGAAGTTTTACACTTAAAAGCAACCATCAAAGTCTACAATATTTTTTTCACCCAAAGAGACTTAAATGTTAGAAAAAGACGATGGAGTGAATTCCTAAGTGAATATGACTTTGGAATATCATATATTAAGGGAAAAGAAAATGTAGTAGCAGATGTTTTAAGTAGAATACCACGAATATTCTCTCGCATACCTATCAAAGTAGACTTAAGGAAATTATTACTAGAATATCTCATAAAAAATAGTTGGTATTTAAAGGTGGATCTAGTATTGAGGGTAAAAAGCCAAAAGAATATAAGTTTGAAGGATATGAACTAGAAGTTGATGGAATCTTACGATTCCATTGAAGGATGTATATTCCTGATAATAGGGATCTTTGAGACACTATTCTTAAGGAATCCCATAGAGCAATGTATTGTGCACATCTTTGAGTAAAGAAAATGTATGTGGATACCAAGAAACTCTTCTTCTGGTCGGGCATGAAATGTGATATTGTTCAATTCGTTGCAAGATGTTTGGAATGTCAATAAGTAAATGCAGATCATTGTCATCCAGCGGGTCTTTTACAACCTCACGACATTCTGATGACCAAATGGGAGATTATTTCTATGGATTTTATCACTGGGATACCTCTTACTTCTCAAAGACACAATGCCATTCTTGTAGTAGTGGATAAATTAACAAAAAGTGCCCATTTCATTCCCGTAAGAGATACTTATGAAGTTGTTGACTTAGCTCGAGTATTCATAAATGAAATTATTAGATTTCATGGAGTACCTAACAAAATTATATCAGATAGAGATTAACAATTCACTTCAAGATCCTGTACTTACATGCAGTTAGCCTTAGGAACTCAAATAAATTTGAGCATAGCTTATCATCCTAAAACCGATGGGAAAATAGAATGGGTAAATTAGGTACTTGAAGATATGTTGAGGATGTATGTTATGGATCAGTAATCACACTGGGAAAAGTACTTATCCTTAGTCAAATTTGCATACAATAACAGTGACCACAGTTCGATTGGAATGCCTTCATTTGAAGCATTATACGGCAGACCTTGCAGAACACCGTTAAGTTGGGACAGGTTAGAAGAACGAGTGATAATAGGATGAAAATTAATCCAAGAATTGGAAGAGCGGGTAAGACAAAGTAGACAACGGTTAAAGGAAGCACAGGATAGACAAAAGAGTTATGTTGATGCTCACAGAACTGATAGGAAGTATGAAGTAGGGGATCAGATTTTCATCCACATCAAACCAAACAAAAGTACTATCAATTTAGAAACGGAACAAAGTTGTCACCCCGATTTATTGGACCATTTAAAGTCATAGAAAAAATTTGACCTGTTACCTATGATCTTGCACTGCCACCTCGCTTTCTTAAACTTCATAATGTATTTCATATATCTGTATTAAGACATTATATAGTTGATCAATCTCATAACCTTCCATGGAAGCAACTGCACGCATCGAACGAGGGAATCATCTCAGTTGAACCATTACATATACTGGAACATAGGGTTCGACAACTCAAGAATCGTCTGGTAGACCAAGTTAAGGTCCAGTGGGACAAGTATAGCCCTAGATCAGCTACTTGGGAAGATACAGGGAATATATGTCAAAAATACCCTAATCTGTGTCAATTTTGAAGAACTTTAAACTATCTTTTGTATATATTTACTTTACTACAAATTAGAGACTCGGAACCATTTTAAATGATCATATATAAACGTGAATTTTTATGACATAATATCTATTTAAATTCTACTGGTACATGGATACCAATACGTAATATGTTATTGGTATTACTAAATTATAGTTGTCATAGTAAAGTTTAAAATATTTAAGTGATTTTGTTTCTAATGGGAATTAGGATATTATAATTCTGTCTTATTTATGCGTATCAATATGATTGATGAGATAGAAATCAAAGAATAATTACATTTTAATATGAAAGTCAATGACATGAATAGAATATGGCAAAGTATGTTATACTGTAGTTGACATGTGTGAATTATAAATAAGCTATTTATTTTTGAATATGTCAATGCACATTTTATAAATGTATGGACAAGTGTTTAAGATTGCAGATAATATCCATTGCCAAAATGACCACATGATGACAGAAACCTCAGAACAATTAAGTCTCAAAGAAATTCTATGATAGGGTATTAACACTAATTCTATTGGGAGGGGTGGAGGTGTTGCCCACCGTTTATCCTCCGAACCCTGGAGTCATGGGAGGACTATGAAAATCATACTCCCCTGGACGTGCGATGATGATTGCCGGATGCCTACTAGGAATCAGGTTAGTATAGCTGATGTTGTCATTCTTAGAGTTTATGAATGGTTAGGTCAGTATAATTGATGCCATGGCATACTCCAATAGAGGATAGTTAGGAGGGGGCGAAAGAGATTAGGAAGGATAGGATGATTTTGTAATAGCTTGGGGACTTGATTGAAGTAAGACATGTTCATTAAAGTTGTAAACCTAAAATTATTCAAAAAACACCAATTTTATAGTGTCTTCACATTAAATAATAATTTAACCTGAATGCAAAATCCTAAGGAGAATGTACTAATTGGTATCATAAGTAATCATATAAAATAAAAGCTCTAACTTTGGGACGAAGTTTTCTGAAGGGGGAGTGTATGTAATGACCTATCTATAAATATAGAGAACACAAGAATAATAGCAAGCATACGATGCATGCATATGATAACTACATATGCATGTGTCGCATACACCACACTAGTATTTATATACTAAATTAGCTATAAGTATTAAGTATCATGACACTCCTTCGAATAGAAGTTATACTCACCCATCAACAGCCATATTGCTTAGTGTATCATGATTAATGGGTAAATACTAAAAGATGGCTATATAAATTATAAATTTCGCATATTAAGAAAAATTGTATAACTAAATTAATAAAATGATTAAAAATTATCTATAATTTATGAATTAAAAGGTACTTAGATAATCTATAATATTTATATTAAAATAAATTACTTCAATGAAACATAAAGAAACTACCAATTTAATTAAATCATAAAACGTATGTATACTATATATATATATATAATATATATATATTAGATATAATATATATATATAATATATATATATTATATATAATATATACGTGACCATAAAAGAAATAGAGAATGTGATACGTGACATGGAAGGGTGTCACCAGGAGACTGAGCAGTGGGATGCTAGTGGAAGAGTGGCCACTGCCAAGAAACCAGATAAGAAACAACGAGCTGAATTTTAGAGGGGGTTGGGGGGAAGGAAAAGAATGGAGGAAAGGGAAACTGAAGGAGGAAAGACATCATAAATTGAAATTACCCACAGGAGGATCACAAATTGTTCTGAGGTTTCTAGGCATGGGGGAACAATTTACTTCAACTAAGAAGCTTACTGGACTGAGTAGCAAGGTTCTGGTCAGTTTGGCTGGGTGGATTCAGTCTTTTGGTAACCGAAGCAGAGTAGCTGGAGGCATCATCAACTGTAAGTGCACAAGTAAGTACCTTCAGTAATTTTGTTAGTTAATTTGCAAAATTTTTAGGAAAATAATTACAGGCTCATGAATCTGCTTTATGGTCCTATCATCTAATCACAGGACCATAAAGCAGATTAATGAGCCTGTAATTAATTTCCTGAATTTTTTTTGCAAATTAACTAATAGAATTACTAAAGGTACTTATATGTGCACTTGTAGTTGCTGATGCCTCCATCTACTCTACTTTGGTTACAAAAAAGCCGCATCCACCCCGCCAAACTGAGCAGAACCTCGCTACTCAGTCCAGTAAGCTTCTTAGTTGAAGCAGACTGTTCCCCGTGCCCAGAAACCTTAGAACAATCCGCGTGCTTCCTGTGGGTAATTTCAGTTTATGATGTCCATCCTCCTTTAGTTTCCATTTCCTCCGTTCTTTTCCTTCCCCCCGCCCCCCCTAAATTCTTCTCAGTGGTTTTTATCTGATTTCTTGGCAGTGGTCGCTCCTCCACCAACAGCGCACCGCTTAGTCTCCTGGTGACACCCTTCCATGTCACGTATCACATCCTCTATTTCTTTTATGGTCACGTATATATATATATATATCTGTATCTGTATCTACCCTTTATGATTTAATTAAATTGTATTTCTTTATGTTTCACTAAAGTATTTCTTTTAATATAAAGATTATAAGATTATACTAAGTACCCTTTTAATTAATAAATTATATATATATTCTATATATATATATATTATATATATAATATATATATATATATTTATATATAGTTTAATCCTTTACAATTTTTAATATATTTTTATTAAAATCTGGAAATGAAATATATAATTTATATAGCCATCTTTTAGTATTTACCCATTAATCATGATACATTAAGCAATATAGGTGTTGATGGGTGAGTAGAACTTCTATTCGAAGGAGTGTCATGATATTTAATACTTATAGTTAATTTAGTAAATGAATACCAGTGTGGTGTATGCGACACATGCATACGTAGCTATCATATGCAAGCGTCGTATGCCTATTATTATTCTTGTGTTCTCTATATTTATAGATAGGTCGTTACATACAGTCCCCTTTGAGAAAACTTCATCCCAAAGTTAGAGTTTTTATTTTATATCATTACTTATGATAGCAATTAGTACATTCTCCTTAGGATTGTGCATCAAAGTTAAATTATTATTTAATGTGAAGACACTATAAAATTGGTGTTTTTTGAACATTGTTAGGTTTACAACCTTAATGAACATGTCTTACTTCAACCAGGTCCCCGAGCTATTACAAAATCCTCCTATCCTTCCTAATCTCTTCCGCCCCATCCTATCTGTCCTCTACTAGAGTATGACACGATGTCAGTTATACTAACCTAACCATTCATAAACTCTAAGGATGACAACGTCGGCTATACTGACCTGATTCTTAGTAGGAATCGAGTAGTCATCATCACACTTCTAGGGGAGCGTGATTCGCATAGTCCTCCCATGACTCCAGGGTTCAGAGAATAAACAGTGGGCAACACCTCCACCCCTCATAATAGAATGAGGGTTAATACCCTATCATCGAAGTTATTGTATTTATTTGGCTCCGTTATCGGGTCTTTATGTGATACATGAATGAGTTTCTGAACAATAGTGGCATTTTCTCTTATCCCTAGGGCATTTCTTTTTATGTGTGTTATGGGATGAAGTCCTCTTAATGGCATTGGAGCGAGTTGCGTGAGGTAGTAGTGCTAATCTTCTGATTCCATGGAAGGATGTATATTCCTGATAATAGGGATCTTCGAGACACTATCCTTAAGGAAGCCCACAAAGAAATGTATTGTGCACATCCTGGAGTAAAGAAAATGTATGCAGATACCAAGAAACTCTTCTTCTAGTCGGGCATGAAACTTGATATCGTTCAATTCGTTGCAAGATGTTTGGAACGTCAACAAGTAAAAGCATATCATTGTCATCCAGCACGTCTTTTACAAACTCACAACATTCCTATGACAAAATGGGAGATTATTTCTATGGATTGTATCACTGGACTACCTCTTACTTGTCAAAGACATAATGCCATTCTGGTAGTAGTGGATAAATTAACAAAAAGCACCCATTTCGTTCCCGTAAGAGATACTTATGAAGTTGCTGACATAGCTCGAGTATTCATAAATCAAATTATCAGATTTCATGGAGTACCTAAGAAAATTATATCAGATAGAGATTCACAATTCACTTCAAGATTCTGGACATGCATGCAGTCAGCCTTAGGAACCCAACTAAATTTGAGCACAGCTTATCATCCTGAAACTAGTGGGAAAACATAAAGGGTAAATCAAGTACTTGAATATATGTTGAGGATATATGTTATGGATTAACAATCACACTGGGAAAGGTACTCATCCTTAGTCAAATTTGCATACAATAACAGTTACCACAGTTTGATTAGAATGCCTCCATTTGAAGAATTATACGGCAGACCTTGCAGAACACCATTAAGTTGGAATAGGTTAGAAGATCGAGTGATAATAGGAAAAGAATTAATCCAAAAAATGGAAGAGCAGGTAAGACAAATTAGACAACGGTTAAAGGAAGCACAAGATAAACATAAGAGTTACGGTGATACTCACAGAACTGATAGGAAGTATGAAGTAGGGGATCAGGTTTTCATCCGCATCAAACCAAATAAAAGTACTATTCGATTTGGAAAGGGAACAAAGTTGTCACCCCAATTTATTGGACCATTTAAAATCATAGAAAAAGTTGGACCTGTCGCCTATCGTTTTGCACTTCCACCTCACTTGCATAAAGTTTATAATGTATTTCATGAATCTGTATTAAGATATTATATAGCGGATCAATATCATAATATTCAATGGAAGGAACTGTGGGTATCGGACGAGGGAATCATATTGGTCAAACCATTTCGTATACTCGAACTTAGGGTTTGAGAACTCAAGAATCGTCTGGTAGACGAAGTTAAGGTCCAGTGGGACAAGTATAGTCCTGGATCATCTACTTGGGAAGATGCTAAGAACATATGTCAAAAATACCCTAATTTGTGTCAATTTTAAAGAACTTTATGCTATGTTTTGTATATATTTACTTTACAGCAAATCGGAGACTTAGAACCATTTTGAATGATCATATATAAACGTGAATTTTTATGAAATAATATCTGTTTAAATTTCACTGGTACATGGATATCAAGACAGAATATGTTATTGATCTTACTAAATTATAGTTGTCATAGTAAAGTTTAAAATATTTAAGTGATTTTGATTCTAATGGGAATTAAAATATTATAATTTTGTCTTATTTATGCGTATCAATATGATTGATGAGATAGAAATCAAAGAATAATTACATTTTAATATGAAAGTCAATGACATGAATAGAATATGGCAAAGTATGTTATATTGTAGTTCACATGTGTGAATTATACATAGGCTATTTGTTTTTTAATATGTTAATGCACATTTTATAAATGCATGGACAAATGTATATATATATATATATACCCTTTATGATTTAATTAAATTGTATTTCTTTATGTTTCACTAAAGTATTTCTTTTAATATAAAGATTATAAGATTATACTAAGTACCCTTTTAATTAATAAATTATATATATTTTTAATCCTTTTTATTAATTTATTAGTATAATTTTTATTAATAATCTGAAATAGATAATTTATATAGCCATCTTTTAGTATTTACCCATTAATCATGATACATTAAGCAATATGGGTGTTGATGGGTGAGTAGAACTTCTGTTCGAAGTAGTGTCATGATATTTAATACTTATAATTAATTTAGTATATAAATACTAGTGTGGTGTATGTAACACATGCATATGTAGCTATCATATGCATGCATCGTATGCCTGCTATTATTCTTGCATTCTCTATATTTATAGATAGCTCGTTACATACACTCCTCCTTCAGAAAACTTCATCCTGAAGTTAGAGTTTTTATTTTATATGATTACTTATGATAGCAATTAGTACATTCTCCTTAGGATTGTGCATAGAGGTTAAATTATTATTTAATGTGAAGACACTATAAAATTGGTGTTTTTTGAATATTTTTGGGTTTACAACTTTAATGAACATGTCTTACTTCAATCAGGTCCCCAAGCTATTACAAAATCATCCTATCCTTCGTAATCTCTTCCACCCCATCCTATCCGTCCTCTACTGGAGTATGACACAACGTCAGTTATACTGACCTAACCATTCATAAACTCTAAGGATGACAACGTCGGCTATACCGACCTAATTCCCAGTAGGCATCCGGCAGTAATCATCACATGTCTAGGGGAGCGTGATTCACATAGTCCTCCCATGACTCCAGGGTTCGGAGGATAAACGGTGGGAAACACCTCCACTCCTCCCAATAGAATTAGGGTTAATACCCTATGATAGAATCTCTTTTAGCCTTAATTGTTCTGAGTTTTCTATCATCGCGTGGTCATTTTGCTAACGGATATTATCTGAAATCATAAACACTTGTCTGTGCATTTATAAAATGTGCATTTTAAAATTCAAAAATAAATAGTTTATGTATAATTCACACGTGTCAACTACAGTTTAACATACTTTGCCATATTCTTTTCATGTCATTGAATTTCATATTAAAATGTAATTATTCTTTGATTTTTATCTCATCAATCATATTGATAAGCATAAATAAGACAGAATTACAATATCTTAATTCCCATCAGAAGCAAAATCACTTAAATATTTTAAACTTTACTAGGACAACTATAATTTAGTAAGATCAATAACATATTCCGTCTTGGTATCCATCTACCAGTGGAATTTAAACAATCTACATTATGTCATAAAAATTCACGTTTATATATGATCATTCAAAATGGTTCTGAGTCTCTGATTTGCAGTAAAGTAAATATATACAAAACATAGTTTAAAGTTCTTCAAAATTGACACAGATTAGGGTATTTTTGACATATGTTCTTTGTATCTTCCCAAGTAGCTGATCCAAGACTATACTTGTCCCACTAGACCTTAACTTGGTCTACCGGACGATTCCTAAGTTGTCAAACCCTACATTCCAGTATACGTAATGGTTCGACCGATATGATTCCCTCGTCTGATACCTACAGTTCCTTCCATTGAATGTTATGAGATTGATCAGCTATATAATGTCTTAATAGAGATACATGAAATACGTTATGAACTTTATGCAAGTGAGGTGGTAGTGCAAGATGATAGGCAATAGGTCCAACTTTTTCTATGACTTTAAATGGTCCGATAAATCAGGGTGAACCCTTTAAGTCGTATCAGAGCAGTCTTCTTTTTCTCTGTTTTTCTTTGCATGTCACCAACGAGGTCAAGATATAAGGAGTTAGGGCTTGAACTGGTCGAACCTTTGCAAGACCAGCCTCACAAAACCCGACGGCCTCCCATGGCGAATGAAAAGAAAAACGAGGGAGCAAGAGATCCTATAAAAATCTTGGTTGAAGAAGCCCTCGAGTGACAAAGGAACGCGATGATGGGAAACTTTTCCCAGATCCTTTAGCAGGTACCCAGGGGCGACGCATTAGCTTCCCACAGCTACTCTGGAAACGCCACACCATTTAAGGTACAAGTTAATTTTGAAATCCCCATATTCGAGGGTCAAATAGATGCAAATGCCATTGATAAATGGTTAAATCCTCTAGAGGGTTATTTTTTTGTTCATGATTTTTCCAGTCAGGAAAATATTATTTTCGCTCTTCTCAAAGCAGCCCCCCACGTCAAGGACTGGTGGGAAACCTACTGCGAGCAGAAGAATGAAAGTACCGGCTCACTATTTTTAGTCGCACCCACCTGGAATTCATTCTGGGATGCCATCAAGGAGCAGTACTACCCTGTCAGAAGCTATGAGGATCAATACATAAAGTGGACCACACTGCGGCAGGGAATGGACCAAGACGGGCCAAATTTTACCAATATTTTCCATACCCTTCGCACAAATTTGGGTATCAAGGATTCAGGGCAGCATTTGATACTCAAATACCGTGGCTACCTGCACAAGTAAATCCACGAAGAAATATAATTCTTGAACATCTCCTCGCTCGGCACGGCATACTGATATTCCGTCAAGGTCGAGCAAAAATTTAAATAGAAGAAGCGAGACTTTGGATCTACAAATCCAAAGCAAGGGAAAGGTGCCCTCAAACCGCATAACAAAGGACAAAGCCAAGGCAGGGTGGCCCAATACAACCTACCAAAGATGCAAGCAAAGAACAGCACCACGAAGCTGGAAAAGGACACAGGAAAATGGTGTGAGTTCCATAAGAGCTCCGCCAAAACACATGTGAGTGTCAAGCCAAGCAGTCACTGGTGGCTGAGCTAAAGGTTTCAGAATCAAATGCATGTTCCAACTCTGAGTCAGAACCTGACAAGGGGAATGAAAAACAGAAGAAGACTATCAATGTGGAGCCCAACGCCATCGTTTCCACCATGAAGATCCAAAAGGAGAAACCTGAAGATCCAGAGGAGGAGGAGCGTCTCTTCCACTCCCAGATGTGGGTAAAGGGATCCCTGCTACAGTTCACTGTCGACAGCAGGAGCCAAAAGAACCTCATTTCAGCAGAGGTCGTAAAGTGGCTAGGCTTACTGACCATAGCACATCCACAACCGTACACCATCGGGTGGCTTCACCAAGGACGGGATCTTCGCATGAGCCAGCAGTGTCACCTTCCATAACAAAATCAAGCCCTTGATGGATGAGGTATTGTGTGACATTGCTCCCCTTGAAGTTTGTGATGTATTATTAGGACAACCATAC
>APFE030783353.1:34262-48892 GCA_000404065.3 Pinus taeda
TCATTTCCAAAACCAGGAAGTTTGTTTTCCTGACGATACACCCTTAAGGAAGGAAGAAGACAGTGGCCACGACCTCCAGATAGGGGCCCTCCACGCAACAACTACAGATGGACAAGGTCATGGAGGAGTATGAGGACATCTTCACCTCCCCAGTAGGGATTCCTCTACACTGTCAAGTCAAGCACTCCATAGATCTAACCCCATGTGTGCCGCTGCATAATGGACCAATCTATTGGCACTCTATTCTTGAGAACGATGAAATCAAGAGGCGGATTCAGGAGCTGCTACAGAAAGGTCACATATGTCCGAGTTCATCACCATGCCAGAGCCCGATCGTGTTGGTACAGAAGGATGGGACTTGGAGACTCTGTATTGACTATTGAGCGCTCAACAAGATCACTGTCCATAATAGGTATCCGATCCCAAGGATGGATGACCTCCTGGACCAACTGAAGGGGGGGAAAATATTTCACCAAGAACAATTTGAAGTTAGGATATCACTATGTACCAATCGAATGCTCCGATGTGTGGAAGACTGCCTTCGAAGCCAAAGAGGGCCTTTTCAAATGGTTGGTTATGTCTTTTAGATTGACGAATGCTCCTGCAACCTTCATGAGGCTAATGGATGACATCTTGTAGCCATTGACCAACTCATTTGTAGTGGTATACTTGGATGACATCCTGATCTTTAGCCAAAGTTGGGAAGCACACCTCCAGCACATCCGACAGGTTCTTCAAACACCAGCAACACAAGTCATGTGCCAATTTGGAGAAATGCACTTTTGGCATGACCCAGGTATAGTATTTGGGATATATTATTGATGAACAGGGGGGGCATGTGGATCCAGCCAAGATCCAAGTCATTCAGGATTGGCCCTCTCCAACCACTCTAACATAGGTCCACAACTTTCTAAGTCTTGCCAACTTCTACCGCAAGTTCGTGTTGGGATTTTCTCATATCACTTAGCCCTTAAGTCAAGTCACCAAGGGAGGAGCGAAAGAAAAATTCTTTTGGTCTGAATCTCAACAAAAGGCATTCACAGAGTTGAAAGGCTGCCTCTACTCTGCACCAGTGCTCACATTGCCAGACTTGTAACAACCCTTTGAGGTCGAGAAAGATGCCTCTAACTATGCTATTGGGGCAGTCCTTACTCAACGGGCATCCAATGGCATATCACAGTGAGACACTTTCAGACACAGTCTGGAAGTATTCCACTTATGACAAAGAGATGTATTCCATTGTGCAGGCCTGCCGACAATGGAAACATTACATTTTGGGGAAGGAAATTGTCATCCACACAGACCACTAACCCCTCCAGTTCATATAGACCCAAGGGAAATTACAGAATGATCGCCATCAGAAGTGGTGCACATACCTGCAACAGCTCCATTTGAATATCAATTATAACAAGGCCAACACCAATAATGTTGCAGATTGCTTCAGTCGACCACTGATCATGTCATTAACCACCATGCTTAACTCTTGTGGGCACGAGACTTCTGATTCGCCACTTCTCTACAAAAGCAACCCAGACTTTGGGCTCATATACCAGACACTCTTGGAGGGTCAGCATGTTCCATATTTTCACCTGCAGGGTGCCCTGTTATGCCACCTGGGTCACCTTTATGTTCCTTCAAGTGAGCGTGCCAAGATGATTTAGGAAGCACACTACAGTCGGGCTGCTAGGCATTTCGGGGTCGAGAAAATGGTGGCAGTACTACAAAAGTATTTCTACTGACCGAATCTTTGATATGATGTCATGAAGTACATCAGATCATGCATTGCCTGCGTCATTGCCAAACCGACAGTCAAGAAGCAAGGCCTCTATACCCTGTTTCCTACCCCTAATCGACCTTCGGAATCCATCTCCATGGATTACATGTTAGGCCTTCCTTCCAATAAGCATGGAAAAGACTATGTTTTTTTGGTCATCGACAGGTTCTCGAAGATGGCCATTTTGGTGGCTTGCAAGAAGAATATCATAGCAGAAGCCATTTCTAAACTCTTCTTTGAATGAGTATGGGTGCACTTTGGGATCCCACAGTCTATCATCTCAGATTGGGATAGTAGATTCCTTAGTACATTTTGGTCTAGTCTCTGGTCAATGTTGGACACCAAACTCACTAAGCCCACAGCCTTCCATCCTCAAACTGACGGCTAGACAGAGGTTGTCAACAGGATGATTGTACACATTCTGCGCATGTACAACTCAAGGCCTCCACGCACATGGGATGAGAGCCTCCCCTATGTTCAACACAGCTACAACCAAGCTCTCCACAGCTTGACTGGCCAAAACCCTTTTTAGGTGGGCTTGATATTCTAGCCACTATGTCCCATTGATGTGGCCATGCCATTTGTAGCTACTCACGCAGATTCAGCTCATGTCCAACCCGAAACAGAGAAGGCAAACAGCTTCATTAAACACATCCAACATATTCGCCAGCAAGTACATGACATTATGGATAAATCAAATGCCAAGTACAAGTAGCAACATGATAAACATCAACTGCCACACACGTTTTAGGTGGGCGACAAACTCTAGCTGCATTCGCAAAAGGAACGCCTTATCGGAGCCTATCGGAAACTCAGACCACTCAGATATGGTCCTTACACCATTACCAAGGTTGTGGGAGATAATGCATTTGAGTTCAGCATTCCCCCATTCCTTGGCCTGCACCCTGTGTTCAATGTGGACCGCCTTCGTCCATACTTTCCAACATTACTAGACACAACCGACATTGCAGAATAGCTCGCACCCACATATTTAAATACAGATTGTGTGGAACAAGTTCCAATTGATCGAATCATGGGCACACAGATCAAGCACACTCTCCAATAGAACATCCAACTATATCAAGTTTTCAAAGCAAGCCAACTCCTTCAACAGGGCAAGTGGCTCACCAAGGACCAAGTTCAACAAAAGTTTCCTCATCTCATGGAGAAACTCAACACAATGGGGACCATTTCTTCCTAAGGGGAAAGGAATGATCCAGGTGAATATTGGTGGCCACTTGCCAAGTCCACTTGGACTGCCACCATTGTTTCTTTCAGCTTTTTAGTTTCCTTAATTGTAGCACAGTTTACTATTTTTAGCAGTTTTTTGGGTCCTAAACTTCCAAAGACGTTTTGAGGCCCTAAACGACATTTTCTGAGAAAATTGGGAGCAACATGGGTCCATGGACTGATGCTCCTCTTCTCAAAGTTGTAGTTCTCGGATAGATCTTTCTAACAAGATATTGTATGCGTCAAATGGAGATCGTATGCCAAAGTTACGACCTCGGGAAGTTGATGTACCAATTTACCCAAACGGGGCCCACAGTTTGGTGTTTCATCTTCTAGGGTTAGGTTTTTGGATTTTTAAGGTTGTCCATTGTTTCTCAATAATAAATAGGCCTTCGAGCCTCATTGTAACACAATTCAGAGGCATGTAGCCACCACATCTCTTCTCAGAGATAAGCTACCATCGCCCTAGCTATTTATTTCGACTTTCTGTTTGTAAGCATATCTCAGTGTTTTACATTAATGAAATGAATTATTATTTCAACTGCATCTTTGGATTTATGGTTATCTCTGTAATTTGTTGTGTTCATGATTAAATCCAGATCAACCTTACTATGCATAACAAGGTGAATTGCAGACCCGCTCAGACGCAGTCCTTCCCCGACAATTCTCAACTTCCCCCCTCATCCAACTTACTATGCATGACAGAATGAGATGCAGGAGTTGAGGCTAAGGAAACATACCCGGACTTACGCTCTACCGCAGAAGAATCTGATGCCCACTCTACTCCGTGCTCCTCCTCCCTTCGCTGCACATTGGACTCTCTTCCTCCCCTAGCCACCCTCATGAACCCCTTCCCAACTATCCTACGTCCCATCCCACTACCGCCACCATTTCTTCCCTCCTTTCCCCCCACTCTCTTGTCACCTCATTTCCTGGAAACTCCCTCAGGCACGCAGGACACCACCACGTCCGTTTGATCTATGATGAGGGCAGTTGGTGGCCAACCTGGCTGTCCTCTCCCCTGCACTGTCCTTCTGTTCGTAATCTCCACTTCCACCACCCCATCGGGGGCCACTTGTATTTTCTATCTTGAGGTCATGTCTTCATGGTAATATTGGGTAATGATTGTTTTGAGGGGCTCAAATCTAGGCTCCTCAAGATGTGGCAGCTATATACTATCTAGCTTGCCACCTTGTTCATTACTTCCCCAATTAGCTAGGAAATATGCTGCTTTGTTACTTTCCCTTCTTACATGTTTTATGATCATATATTCAATTAACTTTATAATGACTTCTAGATCTTGGACCAGGCTAGCCATCCTCGAGCTTTTCACAACTTTGTCTCAATTCTCACCATTATTAAGTTTCCTAATCATGTCTATAACCAGTTGAGAGTTGCCCTCTACTTCCAGGTTGTTGTATCCATTTCTTATCGCTATTCTTAGTCCTTGAAAAACTGGCATAAGCTTAGCTTCATTGTTTCCCATGATACCACCATTGTCTAAGTACACCCATCTTGTCCTGTCTTGGTCATCCCGGAAGATGCCTTCGAGCCCTACTGGCCCTGGGTTGCCTTTGGAAGCTCCATCAAAATTTAGTTTGATGAAACCTTTAGAGGGGCGAGAGAAATGAATAGGGATAATACTATTTGTTTCAGGAATTTTCCACATCTGAGGAGAAACCATTCCTTGATCTAGATTTAGCTTGGTCATGATCTGTTCTTCCTCAGGTGTCGTTTTCCAATATTCTTGACTTCAAACTTCCATTAGAATAGTTTCTCTTATATGACTCAAGGTTCCTTTCCAGACCCACTCTAGAGGCATCTCTTTGTTTTGAAAGATTCACCGATTTCTTTCTTTCCATATCATCCACATATTCATGCCTACTGCTAGACTCCAGGCTTTCCTAACCATAGGGCTCATGAATTGACTACGCCCCCATTGTTTAATTGTTTCTTTGATGTTATGATGGTCTTTGTTTTTCCGTCCAAAGAGTCTCCTAGTTTCTTCCCATTGCTACCGGGTAAAAAGGCAAGAATTCAAAAGGTGTTCTTGCGTTTCCTGGTCCTGTTTACATAGACAACATCTAGGGAGGCCCTGAAATCCACACTTTTGAAGCTGATCCCAGTTAGAATGCACCCTTTGCATACAAGTCATAGGAAGTGAGTCAGTTTTGGCCACCAATTCCTCTGCCATATTTGTTTCCATAAGGGTGTCAAGTCGTCTTGTTCCTATGGTGTGATGAGTTTGTAGGCTTCTTTAATCAAGAAGGTTCCCTTCGTTGAATGACCCCATCTCAATGTGTCTGGCCCTGTTCTGATAACTATTTTGCTTGTCTTCATTTCTCTTATATATAGCTCTCTTTGTTCTGTGTCAATATGCCTATCCCAATCTTCCAGATTTTTCCAAGTTCTCCAAGATTCCTCTTGGCGTTCTTCATTCCAGAACTCGCTAACATATTTCAAACCTTCCTCTTTTTCCCTCTGGCATGTATTTCTTAGTCCCTGAACATCATTCATTTTATCCCTTTGTTGCCAAGCTTCTTCCCAGAATTTGGCTGATTTTATGTTCCAAATTTCCCAGAAGGCATGCTTGGATATTATGTCTCTATTTTGACTAGCCAAGTTCCATACTGTAGAGCCTATTGGTGTTTCCTCAAGTCTTAAGATTTCTTCTATTGTTGCTGGCATGTTATATTTTTGCGTCTAGATTCTTTTCCATAGGTCTCCTCCTCCCATCATCCATCTCCACCATAGCTTAGCCCCCATTACTTAGTTCAAAGTGTATGGATCTCTCAAACCTAATCCCCCTTCCTCTTTACTCTTAATTAGGCCATTCCAGGATAACAAATCCCATTTCTTTTGTTGCTTCGGTCCTCCCGAGAGGAATTTTTTTGAAGATCTCCACCATTGTGGCACATTCACCTTTGGGGGCCGCGTTTCCGAAAGTTGGTAGATTGGGACTGCTTGTAAGACTTCTTTGACCAGTACTACTCTTCCTACTATATTCAAGGTTCTTAAGGACTAGTTTTCCAATTTGTTCATGAGTTTCTTGACGGTTTGCTGCCAATTCACCATCTTCAGAGGATTCAGGGCTAACATGGTGCCAAGATATTTTGTGGGTAAGTCGCCCGAATGAAAATCCAATAATCTTGTCAAATGCGTTTTGGCATTACTGGTAGTGTTGAAGAAGAATGTGCATGATTTCTCCTTGTTGATTTGAGTACGAGATGCTTCCATAAAGAGGTCTAAGATCCCTTTTATTCTTTTTACTTATCTGAGAGATATTGCGTAGAACAACATGATATCATCCACAAATTGTTGGTGTGTGATAGGCAGGTTATTACCCCATATCCGAAGCCCTTTGATTTTCCTCTCCTGCAATTCTTTTTTGATATATCTTCCTAGTCCTTCTGCCGCAATCATGAACAGGAAGGGGGACAGAGGGTACCCCTGTCTTAGTCCTCTAGAGGCATTGAGGGTTGAAGTTGGCATCCCGCTCAGAAGAATGGAGAAGTTCAGGGTGGAGATCATATCAGAGACCCAATCTATCCATCTATTACAAAAACCCAAGGCCGCAAGTACCGATTTAAGGTATGCCCAATTCAAACGATCATAAGCCTTAGATAGATCCAATTTGATCATCATTCCATCTTCCTTCTTGGATTTCAAAGAATGCACTACTTCTTGTGATGCTACCAAGCCATCTAGAATTTGTCGACCTTCAACACACCCGGTTTGTTGCGGAGAGATAATGTTAGAGAGGATTGGCTTAAGTCTTTTGGCAATAGGAGTTGCAATAATTTTATATATTACATTACAAATAACAATGGGTCTAAAACCTTGGGGATTTTCAGACTTAGCAGTTTTAGGAATAAGAGACGGGAGAGTCGAGTTTAAGCCTGGACATACCTTCTGATTTCTTCGAGATTCTTCCACCACATCCAGAATGTCTTCCCTTAAGAATTTCCATCCCGCTTGGTAGTATTCCACCGTGAAGCCATCTGGTCCAAGAGCTTTATTCTTCTTCATCCCTTTCATGATCTCTTCCACTTCCTCCAGTGTAGTTGCTCTCATAAGAGCTAGGTTTTGGTCTCTGGTGATCATAGTTGGGATCTCATTGCAGATTCTCCCAATAGCTTCTCTTCTATCCTATAGGGGTTCCATAAGGAGGTCTTTGAAGTGACTTACTAGAGTCTATTCCATGTCCTGATGCTGGGTTAAGTGGAGTCCTTCTTTGTTTTTTATAGAGAAGGTTATATTTCTCTGTCTTTGTTGAATCATGGCCTGATGGAATAACTTTGTGTCCCTCTCCCCTTCTCTTAACCAGTTCACTCTTGATTTTTTGTTTCCAAAGAATCTCCTCCTGTTTCCTTATTTCTTCAATTTGGCTTATCAAAACCCCTTCCTCTCTAGCAAGTTCCTCATTTCTCCCTGTTGTTATGATTTCTTGCTGTAATTTCCTCTTTTTTTGGTCGAGAAGCTACTGGTCCTTGAAGATGTTCCCAAATTCCTCCTTGTTCCATTTTTTTTATTTTCTCTTTTAGTTCCTTTAATTTTAATTGGAAGGTCTGCATTCTGCTTCTTCCTCTTTGTTGGCTTTGTTTCTACCATTCTTCCACTTTTGTCATGAACTTCTGGTCTCTGAGCCAGAAGGCCTCAAACCTGAAAGGACATTTTTTGGGGCTAATTTTGATGTTAATTTCCAGTTTGATCGGCCAGTCGTCTGAACCCATTAACGAGAGAATAATTGCTTCAATGAAGATATCCTGGTTTATTATATGTTTGGATACTATGAATCTGTCTAGCCTAAAGGAAATTTTGTGTATGTCTTCTCTTCTGTTGTTCCATGTGTGAATCCCATTTATCGTAGGTATGTCAACTAGTCTTTGTTCCATGATCATATCTCTGAAGGCTTCCATATCCGAGTCCGGTCTTCTAAGGCCTCCTCGTTTTTCCCTAAGGGATGTGATCATGTTGAATTCTCCTCCTACAATCCATGGAGTTTTTGGGAAGAGGCTTAGGATTTTTCCCAAGTTCTGAAGGAAGATCCTGCACTCTCCCAGTATATTTGGACCATATAATCTGGTTAGAAGGACCGATTCCTGTGATCCAATATTCTTGAATTTGCCTAAAAGAATTCTAGGCACACTTACCCAATTTTCAAATTGAATCTACTCTGGCTTCTAAATAATTGCCAGGCCCTCTGCATTGCCTATGGAATCCTGATCTATTATCTCATATTGCGGCTTAAATTTTCTCATCATCTCTTTCAATTTCTATTCACTAATCTTGGTTTCTTGGACTGTCATTATACTGGGCTTGTCTCTCTTTAGTCTCTCTCTCAGTTATCTCTGTTTCCCCTTACTGTTCAGCCCTCTAATAATCCATGTTGTAATTATCATTTTAACAGTTTGAGGGGTTGTTGAAATATCTCTGACAAAGGTATGAATCTTCCTGAGTTTACCAAAATTTCTCCAACCATTTGAATGATCTCGCTCATAGGTCTTCTTCCTCATTTTCTTTCGCCCTTCCCTGTATTGTCCGTATCTGTGCATTGTCCTCCCTACAATCCTAATTGTTCTGGTTGGTTTATTATGATTGCCCCACTTTTTTCCTTATATCTTTGGAACATGTCTTTGTATAATTGTTTTTTATCTTTCGGAATGAATCTTTCGTCTAGATACCTCCACTCATGTAGAAGTCTCTTCAGGACTTGTTCCTCTTCAGTTCCTTTGTCCTTCTAGGGGTCTATCTCCATTTGGGTCTGGTCTTGAGGGTTTTCTATTCTTTCACCTTCCTTCTCGAGTTTCAGACTTGTCTGCATTTTATTTTTTCCCTTATCTACCTTTATAAGTTCTGTTGGTTCTTCGCCACTATCTTCCCCCTCTGCTTCCATTTCCTCTTCTTGTAATACCCCGAACTTGTTCTAGTTTTCCTAAGTTAATACCTTAGAAGGTAGTTTCTGATTATTCGGTCCTTTTTTAGGTTTTCTTCGGTGAGTTACTTCTGTGAAACCCTCATCGTCCTCCCTGCTTGCTGCTTCCTCCTTCCTCACTTCTTCCCCCTTCCCAAGATCTGCTGATTCTCCAGTTGCATTCAAAGGGCATGATTTGAAGAGATGACCATATTCATGACCTCTTCTGCAACGGAATGGAATATGCTCATAATCCATTGGTTGTTGCCACACCTCATCGTGGTATTCCACTTCAATATAGTCTGGGAGCGGTTCTGTGATATTCATGTACATGCAAATCCTAGCGTAGGACGTATATCTTCCCCTCCTGGTGGTCTCAGCCACTTTAACAAATGTCCCGATTGAGTACCCGATACCCTCAAGAATCTCTGGATCCTAGAACTTGATTGGGAGTCCAAACAGCTTGACCCATATTGGTCCCACTAGAATTTTTTCCTTGTCTGGGTTGTAGCATTCTTCCCAATGCCTCATAAAGAGACCTACGTTGTTAAAGAAGTAGGGTCCCTACTCAAAAACCCTCTCCTTATCTTCCAGATTGGAAAAAATGACCGTGAAAAAGCCATTTGCACCTAATTTTAGGTCAATATGACCCTTGGGCTTCCATCTCTATTGTATCCATTTGGCCAGTTCTTTTTCAGATGGCCATGTCCCCACAAACTTATAGATCAAAGCATGATCTTTCATATAACCTCTGTATTCTTCAAGTTTGTTGTTTGGGATTACAAACCTGGGTTTTTTCGTCACTCTGGGTAGGTATCTATTTCCCAACCCCGCTTGCCATTGAGCCCCCATGACCGGCGTGTCCTTACTTCATTTCCCTATGCTTCCATTTGCTCCATTCCTTCTTGTCTCGCTTGCTACTACATTTTTATAGGAGGGGATCTCTCCCCCCACTCAAAGCTATCATTTCTTTGTCAGCCCCACCTGTATTTTGTCCACCTTCCTCCAAGCGTCTTAGAACCCTCCCTTGTCCTGATCTGGTTCAGGTGGTTGCAGGCTACCCCTGCACCCTGTCCAGGGCTCAAGTCCGCCTGAGGCAAACCATGCCGAAACCCTAACCCTAAATGCTCACCTTCATCGCTCTCCCCTGTCCCGTCCCCCTTCATGGGTTTATAATATTAATGATCACTTACTTTTATAATAATAATGTCAAGGCTTTATAACATTAATCGCTTGGGTTCTCGATGTTAATCCCTTGGGTTTTTAATATTAATCCCTTAGTATTATAATAATAATCCCTTGGGTTTATTAATCTTAGGATTTATATTCCTATGGTTTAATATTAATGCTAGAGTTCAATGTTATTCCCTTAGGCTTTTAACATTAATACATTGGGTTTATAATATTAATACTGAGGTTATAATATTAATATTAGAGTTTAATATTTATTTTGGGTTTATGATATTTATATTAGGGTTTATAATCGTTAGGGTTTATTTCAGGGTTTATAATATTTATCTTAGGGTCAAAGATGGTTGACTATGGTCAACCATGGTTTGACACAACATTGGGAGAAATATTGTCTCACTATGAAGATAAAACATGGTCAATGATGGTTAACCATGGTCCAACATCACAGTGTTAGAAAGATTTTCTGAATATGAAAATCAAAGATGGCCAATCATGGTCAACCATGGTAAGATTATGACAAGGATTTTCTCGTCCTCCAACATCACATTGTGGCAAGCATGGGAAACTATGATCAACCTTGGTTGAATGACGCATTGTGACAAAGATGGTCTCAATAAGGGAATCCACCATTGTCCAACATCTCATTGTCACAAATATTTTCTTCATATGAAAATCAATCATGGTCAACCATGGTCCAATGTCGCATTGTGACAAAGATTGTCTCAATATGAAAAACAAACATGGTAAGCCATGGTCAAGCATGTTTATTTGAGGATTTATAATATTTATCTTAGGATTTCTATACATTGGGTTTATAATATTAATCCCTTAGGTTTAATATTATTGCCTTGGGTTTATAATCCCTTGGGCTTTTAGTATTAATGCCTTTGGTTTATTATTCCCTTGGGTTTATAATATCAATCGCTTGGGTTTGTTAATCGAAGGGTTCAAATTTCTAGGGAATAAAAGTTTTCATAGGGTTTAGAATATTAATCTTGGGGTTTAATATAAATCCCTTGGGTTTATAATCATGGTCAATGATGGTCCAATATCACATTGTGACAAATATTATCTCAATAAGAAAATCAACTATGGTTAACCATCGTCAACCATGGTCAATCGTGGTCAACGATGGTCAATCATGGTGGTAACCATGGTCCAACGTCGCATTCTGAAATATATTTTCACAATATGAAAATCAATCATGGTGAACCATGGTTCACGAAGATTGATTTATTTTTTTAAGTAAATAATCATAATAATTAATTATTAATTATAATTATTTAATATTATTATATATTTGTTAATTATTTTATTATTATTTAATAATAAATAGTTATTAACTATTAGAATTTAATAATTTTAATATTAATATAAATTATTATTATTTTATTATAAAATTTAATAAGAAATGATTAAAAAAAAGAATATTTATTTTCAATAATAATATAAAAAAATAATTATCTTTGTAAAATATTAATTAATAAAAATAGAATTAAATAATAATTATTGGTTTATATTTAAATATAAATAATAAATATATAATTATTCATTAGTTATTTAATTAAAAAAATTATAATTAATATTATTAATTAATTAAATTATTTAATATTATTTAATAATGATGATGATTAACGTCCACTAAGATTAATCTAGTCCATAAAACCTCAAGAAAAGGGAGTCTAATATTCATTCTTCAAAATCTTATTTCTGTTATCGAAGGGTAGGGAAGGAAGCATTCCAAGGTTGCTATAGTTGGGTTGGCTTAATAAGTCAAGAAGATTATAGGTGTGAATGATGATAGGGAATTGAAAGTGGATCTGGGCAAGAGTTGAGTAGTCTAAAAGGAAGTGATTTTCATCTCCCACCTTCTTAGTATCACAAATCTTACAAATTCTATCGTCTGAGGGGATCTTGGGAGTAGACCACCACCCGGTCTCACTCTGAAGCTCACGAGAGTCAGCTTTGATCCTAGTGGTCTTCATTTTCTTCTTAGTGCTAGTCAACATAGAGAAATAATTATGGTTATCAAGGGTGGGGTTAATCACCTCCTTATAGTACCTTAGCTTCCTTTTAGCCTACAACTCCTTAGCATCCCACATCTTGTCCTTAAAACTGGAGGTAATAATATCTTTTATATTGTCCTTGCTTCCTATGATGATCGCCTCCTTAACCCCCCAAAGGTTGGGCCAAGACTGAGCATCTTGATGCCACTCGTGCTTAAGGCGCAGATGGGTGTTTTCACTAAGGTTAGAAGCAATTTTTGGGAGCCTCTTGGATTCCATATTTTGAAGCTTCTTCTTATACATCATATATCTAAACATGGTCACACTTTCAATGGGGGGCATGCCAGCTTTGATCAAGAGAATAGGATAGGGAGTATTTCCCTTGATCTTGAGGTTATATGTTATGCATTTCCTCTGGATCATCTCAATCTTTCTTCACGATTCCATAGATATACTACACCCCAAACTTCACATCTATATAAGATAATAGGGGTGACGAGAGTCTCAAAAAGGAACCTTTTTTTACTCTAAATGTAAAGATCGTCTGACTTACAATTATTTTCAAGCTCATAATAAGATTTCCAACCTCTAATAATTATTTTCACGATGCTATAATTCTAGTTGAGCTGATGAGGAAAGTCAATACCCAAATATTTACAAGAAGAAACCTGCTCAAGGCAATGATGCTCAAGGCAATGGTTATCATAGACGAAACAACCATGGGTGATCTTTTTGGATTTAATGATCATGACTTTAGTCTTGTTGATATTCACTGTCATACCCATCTTGGAACAAAAGACATAAAGATTCCTAAGCTACTTGTCTATTTCATCGTGACTTCTTGCAAGAAGAACAATATCATCAACATAAAGGAGAAAAATAATAATAATTTTTATTTTTATTTTAAAATGATTATAATAATCTTTAATTAAGAATAACTAATATATATAATTATTATTCTCAATAATTATTTTTTTTGTAAGTTGGGGCAAGACTCTCCGATTTACATGTCCATTATGTACCCCTCTACGGGGGAAGGGTAGCCCAAGATTTTGAACCAAGACGTCCGGTTCGGTGAGACTCAATTCCACGGCCTTACCGCTTGAGCTACCCCATAATGACTTATTATCAATAATTATTATTATTAATTATTATTATTATTATTGATATATAATCTATTTATATATAAATTTTAATTAATATATTTAATGTATTACATTATAATAAGTATTATTATTCTAATTTTCTTGTATAATTTTTCTAAAATATTATTTATTGGTTTTAATATTTATTAAAAACTTAGTAAATACAAATACAACTTTCTATATATATTTACCACATTAAAATTATTGATATTGTTGATATGTATAGATAGATATGAGAATTTAAAGTTTCAATATCATGTTTTACAACATATTTCATAGCATGCCCGGGCAAATTAAACTGTATCTTGATATATATATAAACAAAACATTATATTCACCGGAAAGAAAAACATGAAATTAAATACAACAATCCCATGTGAACTCTGTTTCAAATAAACATTCTAAATAATAATAATCTCTACTACAATGCTATAGCACTTAAACACAATCATATACCTCTTTTAGAAAATATGGCAGGCCATCCTTCTAATATGTGCATGGATTAACGTGAGTCCAATTGATTTGTTTCAAATAAATACAATAATAATTTTATAATACCAAGTATTAAAATAAAATATTAATTTGTGTTTATAATTATATTATAGCTATAATTGTTTTTTCTTTGGTAAGCTCCAAGGTCTTTTGCAAAAGCTAAAGTCTACTCTTTTAAGGACCACCAGAAGAAATCATTACCGGTGCGTGGTTTATGTGCTACAATAATGATGGAATTTCTGCTATTAAAAATATTAATTTATTTATAATATATTATCATTAAATTGTTTTAATATTTAAAGATTTATAAGTTTAAAAAAAAAAGAAAATAAAGAAAATATTATATGATAATTTAAATTAGTTTTTTTGAAATGAGTATTATTATTGTAGTTTTTAAAATCTAGCTAATCTATTTTTAGAAAATAAGATATAGATAATGGGTGTCAAGTTAATTATGGTTTTTTATAGGGTGTCAAAGAAAAATAATAATTTGTAAATAATTCAAGGAATCTTCATAAATTTATATATTGTAAATCAGCATAATATACTAAAAATAAATATAATAGATAGAAAGCAAAAACTTCATTTGTATTTCCCAAACTATTTATAAATATATCATAAAAATAATAATATTAAAAAAATAACTATTATAACAAAATAATAATAATTATTATTATTATTAACAATAATTATTGTTATTTAAAATTAGTTACACAGAAAGGAGAAAAGCAAGGCGACTTGTTCTTACTGGGGCATGGACAAGTTCAACGTAGATATGGCTATCTCATATTTTATAACTTCTTCCTATTAGTTAGGAGAAGCCAAAGCAAACCCCTAAAAGTGGGAATCTTCCAATCATGTTAAAATCATTATTATTA
>APFE030783354.1:0-21882 GCA_000404065.3 Pinus taeda
CAAGTAATCCTCTAGCAATGCATTGATCCTCTCGGTCTGTCCATCTGTCTACAGATGTTAACTCGAACTCATCAACAATTCTGTCCCGACTAACTTGAACAATATGGTCCAAAATATGCCTGTAAATCGCGGAGCTCAATCTGACATGATGCTTAATGGCATCCCCCAATACTTTTCTATGTTCTTAAAGAACAACTCCGCAGTCTGCTCGGCTCCACAAGGCATCTTTGTTGGAACAAAGACAACATACATGGAAAAATGATCGACCACAACCATAATATCATTATACACTTATACCTGTGGCAATTGAGTGATGAAGTCCATTGAGACACTCATCCATGGTCTCCCAGGAAATGGTAAAGGCTGCAACAGACCTCCTTGCCTCTGATTCTCTGATTTGTCCCACTGATAAATGATGCATGTATGTACATACTCCTCTACATCCTCCCACATCTTTTCCCAAAAGAATCCTCTCTCCAACAATGCCAAAGAACGACGCTGCCCTAGGTGGCCACCATGGTGAGCTGTGGAAATCCTTCAAAAGGTGCCTCCTGAGTCCAGATGACTTTGGAACATAGAGTCGGTTTCCAAAGAATAAGAATCCATCTTAGAGAAAGAACTTTCATGTCTTCCCCTCCTTTATCTGCTTCACTATATTCTGCGCCTGAATATCGGTCTCAACACTTTCCTTGAGCTTATTCTGCATCTCTTCTGACATCTGAACTCAACTCCTACTCCTTGTTGCTTGGTCTTCTCCTTCCAATGTTGCAAGTTGTCCCTTCCTACTAAGGGCATCTGCTACCGCATTGTATCTTCTCGGTCTATACTCGATAGTCATGTCGAGTTCTGCCAAGAAGTCCTGCCAACGAGCTTGCTTCTCAGAAAGCTTCGGTTGTGATGCAAAATAACTTGCCGTAACGTTGTTAGTCTTGACAACAAATGACTTCCTAATCAGGTAATGCCTCCACACATAAAGATAGTGAATGATTGCAGTCATCTCCTTCTCATGGACCAGATACCTTCGCTCTCTATCTTGCAACTTCCGACTCTCGTACGCCACCGGATGCCCATCCTACATAAGAACCCCTCCTATGGTAAAATATGAAGCATCTGTGCGTACCTCAAACGGTCTCTTGAAGTTAGGTAACTTCAATATCGGTGTTGTAACCATCCTCCTCTTCAAGTCATCAAATGCCTCTCGACATTTATTCATCCAACTCCATCTCTTGTCTTTCTTCAATAGGTATGTGAGTGATGATTTTACCTTGGAGTACCCCTCTACAAACTTCCGTTGGTATTTGGTCATGCCCAAAAACACCCTCATCTCATGGACATTCTTTGGTTCAACCCAGTCCTTGATCGCCTCGACTCTACTCGGCTCCATCCATATGTACCCTTGACCAACTATATGTCCAAGGAACGGAATTCGATCTGAGCGAACAGACACTTAGACTTCTTCAAGTACAACTGATTTTCCCTCAATGCCTAAAACACCATCACCAAGTGCTTCTTATGATCCTCCATGTTGTCACTATACACCACTATATCATCCAAGTACACTACTATGAACGAATCCAAGTATGGTCGTAGGACATCATTCATTAAAGTGAAAAACGTAGCAGGAGCGTTGCACAACCTGAATGGCATAACAAAGAATTCAAAACTACCATACCTTGTTACTATCATGGTCTTCTTCTCATCTCCTTCAGCTATCCGCACCTGATAATACCCATGCCTCATGTCCAGCTTGGAAAACACTCGGGCTTTCGCAAGCTTGTCAAAGCAATCACCAGCCAATGGCAAAAGGATACATGTTCCTTACCGTCTGCTTGTTAAATGCACGGTAATCACAGCACATCCGTAGCTCTTTCGAATCCTTCTTCTGCTAGAACAATACCATAGCTCCATAAGGGGACCTTGAAGGTCTGATGAAACCTACATCAGCTAACCCCTTTAATTGTCATTTCAATTCCTCCAACTCAGGTCCTGACAATCGATAAGGTGATAAGGTCCTGACCTCGTCTCGCCCATTTGTTAACTTTTCCCGGTTGGCCAACTGTGCAAGTTACCAACTCGCTTGTGTATATAAACAAAGCAACCAACTCGTCCACAACACTTGTCTCACCCTCGATCGCCTTTAGCTCACATGTTTCATCACTTTGTTTGGCGGGTGGGCGCACTCAAGTGACTCGCAAGCCGCAGGGTGTTACACCCAGGGTGGAAATTATGGATTCCATAGAGGTGCGGTGATTCTTCCAACACCCCCCCTCAAATGCGACTTAGGGGAATCGAACCTCGGTCCAGGCTCTGATACCATGAAGAGGTTTTCTGTTACACCAAAACCCGCAGGCTTTGGTAAACATTCCAGGCTCTCATACCATGAAGAGGTTTTCTGTTATACCAAAGCCCACAGGTTTTGGTAAACATTCTAGGCTCTAATACCATGAAGAGGTTTTCCGTTACACCAAAACCCGCAGGTTTTCGTAAACGTTCCAAACCAGTAACTAGGAACCCCCACAGGTTTTGGTAAACATTCTAGGCTCTGATACCATGTAGAGGTTTTCCTTTACACCAAAACCCACAGGTTTTGGTAAACATTCCAAACCAGTAACTAGGATCCCCAAGGTGGAAATTAAGGATTCCATAGAGGTGCAATGATTCTTCCAACACCCCCCTCAAACGCAATTTGGGGAAATCGAAACTAGGTCCAACCTTTGATACCATGAAGAGGTTTTTCGTTACACCAAAACCTGCAGGTGTTGGTAAATGTTCCAAACCAGTAACTACGATCCCCAAGGTGGAAATTACGATCCTCACGGTGGAAATTACAGATTTCGTAGTAACTAGGATCCCAGGGTGGAAATTACGGATTTCATAGAGATGGAGTGATTCTTCCAACACTATGTTGTGTGTTGTCTGTCTTCATGTCTATGTGTGTAATTTATGGTTAAATCTGTTATATCTATGAAAGAGGGTAGAAGAGACTCGTTAGTGTATTTTATGTTTGGCCGTTTGCATGTCCTCTCCACTACGCAAACTGGTTAGTTTTGGTTTAGTTAAAGACTGTTATTCAAAACTATGAGTCGATTTGTCAACTATTCACCATCAACGATATTTGTCTAGCATTTTCTTAGAATTATGTTTATGATGAAAAATGTAATAGTTCAGATTTTGGTTTCCTTTAGATATATTATAAAAAATTATGCCAGGTTTTTTTGCATTATAGAAAATTTAAAAGCAGGTAGGTTTTCCTTCCTTTTTATTAAATTCTTGAAATAACGAGAAGACACTAGAGAGTGCACATTTTACTCTTTAATTTAATTTTTTAAATATTGATAAGAATTTAACATTTTAATAGCTGCTTTAGAGCTTTATTGAATTTAATAGCGTTGTATTGGTTTAATGATAAATGCGCAATCTCAACCGCTCTCGTGAACGAGAAGATGCCTGAATTATAAATGTGGTCTATTGCATCAGGCAGGGCTTGAAATAAGTACGTATATAATCACTTTTTAATGTGAATATCGGTTAAATTAGTTCTCCAGATGCTATTTAAAGGGTTTCATAAAATAGAAATCTAAATATCACGCTTGTTCTTCATTTATGAGACATAGTCTGTGCTTCTGCTTTGAATATTAGCATGCAATTATCCACAAATTGGTCATAAAAAAGACATAGAGTGCCCTTCTGCTTTGAATCTACAAACTGGTCATAAAAAAGCACGCTGCATTGTTATGCTGGTTTGAAATAAGCAGATTGGTTTTGAAGGTTTCATTGTCTTCTGTCCCTGGCAGGTATCTTGTTACAATTACCATGAATTTTTAATTGTGGTCTCATGTCCATTTTAACTTGAATTCTTGAAAACGATCATACCTGTTTTTTCAAAAGAGCAGCCTAAACTTGTATATTAAGCGGCTAAGCTTGTACGCCTTCTATCTGATCTTGAATTTCTCTACGCAACGGGTGGCCTCTTCCGCAGACCATTGCGGCGGCGCGATGCTCAACAATTACATGAAGAAGAGGGGAGCCGCAATTCTGACGTCGCCGGAGTTGGACGGAAACTTGCCATTACAGAAGAAGCCGTTATCTCCCGAGTTATGCGAATTATAACGCCGGTTATCACTGATACACGAATTTTCATTCGATGTGCGAGTTATCAACATTTTAAAGCGATCTGTCAAATGATACGCGAGGTATCACCAATTGCGATGTATTTTGTCAACCGATACGCTGATTATCACTCAAGGATAAGCGCGCGATTACGCTGATATGCCATCGTTTTCATATGATATACGAGCGTTTACGCGAGGTCTCTGCCGTTTATCCGATCGATGTCATATGAATATGCGAGTAACCACCGTCGAATATGAACAATCCGACCCGTTATGCGAGCTATAACGGAGGTTATGCGAATTATCATAAGGGTTACGCCACATATCACTGAATACGCGAGTTATCAGGAGATACACGAATTGTCAGCTGATAGTCTAGTTATCACCACCTGATATGCAGATCATTCTCGTCATATCCAGAGTTTTCTCGGGTTTTACCGAAATTAATTTATATATATATTTAAATTGAGAACGTTACGACTTACCCAAGTTCGATTCTCATCACGTTCTGGTTCAGGCGCTGTAAAATCATTTTCAGAAATTGCTGAAGCGCCACATAGCAGGAGATCTGCCCATTCCAGGCATTAAAAAACAATGGTGAGTGTTTGTTTGACTCGTAGCTAAATAACAACAACATCCTTCACAGTTACTGTGACTGCGAGCCTGATATTCTCTCTGGCCATTTCGAGATCAATGAAGGACCGTTTAGAGGAAAAAGTATGAATGGCGCCATGGGGTTTGAGCTTTTAGGCCAGCGAATTTGGTCTCCGAGGAAAAAGAATTTTGGTCTCTGATGAAAAAGATTTTTCCTCTGTCATGGCGGAATTTATGATCCCAACTATAATTCCTCCGTGAGGAAGAGGAATTTACATCAATACTTTTTTTTTATGACTATGGAGTGGGAGCAAGTTGTCAAGTCGTCTGTGATCACTTGTATAGTCCAAAATATTATGGCAAACTATACCAAAATATTATGGCACAGCCAAATTTTTCCTTTTTAAAGAAATTGATGAGCACAGCCAATTTTTGCGATCAAGGGATTTGAAACTCCGGCCGAGGTGGGCAGTTGGCTGGCTCTAATATCTATGGCAGCAGTTAATGTTCATTGGATTATAGGATGGGTATAATTTTTTCATTACTGTTAATTAATTTTTGCGGTATGTATGTATTTCATTTCGAAAAATAATAAGTAAATTGTCTGATTATGATTGATTACAGAGATTTGAGTTTATATAGTGTTCTCATAATTTTATTATGCCTTTTAAAAGTGTCTTTAAATTATGTTTTCATGACTCAGAGTTAAGATCTTCTATGACGCAGGATTTGCGTACTTTTCGGCCGGCTATGCAGATTACCACTGCGGGATACGCGATTTTTCACAGTCGACATTACCGAAATTATTTTACATATATATATTTTTAAACTTCGATTCTCATCCCGTGGAATCATTTTCGGAAATTGCTGAAGCGACACATAGCAGATTCCAGGGTTTGAAAAGACAAGGGGGAGTGTCTGTTTGACTCACTTCTCAGCAAATATAGCTTTGCCCGCACTCTATGTTGTGAATGTCGCGAAATGTTTTATTATTTGGAATGGGCTGCCACCTCTTAATCACCACCCAACTCATCTCATGGAAGATGCATGAAAATCCATGGAATCAAATTACCTATTATTCACAAACAAATTCCAGGAGCCGAAACGTTTGATGTGGCCTCAATAGCTTAATTGAACAAATCGACATCAAATATAAAATTACTTTGGACGATGCGCAACCTACAGCAAGTGGGTGGTTATTGCTAGCTATATTGCTCCGCCGGGCCCCAATGTACGGAGTGCTTGAACCATCCAGCAAACGGATCTGATAGGAGACGAATTACGGATTCAACTTTTCTTCAAAATAATGTTACTGACAAGATATTAACCCACCCCTCCAACTCACCCCTTCCTAATAGCTTAAAGATGAGAAATAACGAATTTACTTAAATTAGTTGGGTTATTTTAATAGAAATGTTACTAACAAGATATTAACCCACCCCTCCAACTCACCCCTTCCTAATAGCTTAAATATGAGAAATAACGAATCTACTTAAATTAGTTGGGTTATTTTCATAGTTTAGAAATACTTTATTTGCATTTATAACAAATTTATTTAAATTGGTTGGGTTATTTTCCTAGTTTAGAAATAGTTTATTTGATTCTTTTAATAGTTATTCTATAGTAAAAAAAAATTGTAATAATATGTTATATTTTTGATATAGTTAATTTTGTGTGTAAATTTTTTTATATTTAAAAGATTAATTTTAGTCAATTCTTCACTATTAATGATTTTTATAGTTATATCTTTTTTTTTTAAGGATTAAAGGTTTAATGGGTGGTTTGGTTTGGAATGTTTTGGTTTAGTATTATTTTTTTTTCGTAGTTTTCACTTTAATTCTTTCTCTTATGTATTATTACAATTACAGCTTTACATGTAGTGTTATGGGTTGAATTTCTTTTAACAATGTAATATATGTTTCAAATATTCAAGTGAAGAATCTATATTAAAGGTGTTTTGTGGAGGCTGAATCTGATTTCACATGACCAACAGCCAAATAATGGACCTTCATTTTTAATTTAAAATCAAACACATTTTTAAAAAATCACAAAATATTATTCCTAATTTTGAAATGCAATTTATTAATTTAGTATCTTTAATATTTTAACTTAATAATAAAATTACATTTTGGGAGAACAAACTAAGCAAATACAAATATCCAATTATGTGTATTCTTAAAATAGTTGAATATGCCCCCCCTACCCCACACACACACACATACACATATTAAAATGGTTGTGGAGACAATCTGATTTCACATGACCAACAGTCAAATAATAGACGTTCATTTTTAACTTAAAATCAATAAAATCAGAAAATATTATTCTTCATTTTTAAATGCAATTTACTAATTTAGTATCTTTAGTATTTTAACATAATAATTAAATTACATTTTGGGAGAACATACTAAGCAAATACAAATATCCAATATATCCAATTATGTGTATTCTTAAAATGGTTGAATATGGCACCCCCTCCCCCCACACACACATATATACATATTAAACATTCAAAGTATCTTTATCAAATAATACACCAAATTTCAGTTAACACTAATTTGAATGACATCATTATTAATATTATATTAAATATTAGTAATTGTTATGCAATTAATGTTATAACTAAAATCACATTGGTTCCACGTGTTTTTTTTGTTGTTGCAAAAATTGGTCAAAGATGAACATTCAATCATATTTGCAAATAAATAATAAAGTTACACATGGGAGAACTTGCTAAGCAAATACAAATCTCCAATTGTATATTCTTAAAATGGGTGAACATGCTAAGCATATACGTTTTTGATAATTTTTTGTTCTTGATTGATGAAGAACATGAAATAATATGTGATGACTTCAATGGTTTCTATAAGTATTAAATAATATGCATAAGAAAAAAAAGGTCTTCATTACTCATTTCAAATTGGAGCCTAACCATCTAATATATGTCATAAATAGTTGGTTAGTATTTTTCAAAGTTCAATAATTAAACTAAGCTACAGGGAACGCTAGCTATGCGGTTTAAAACTTTCTTTTCATTTTTACAAAATGACGTTGATAGCCATATTATTTTGGAATTTTGGTTTGTCAATTTTTCATTTGATTATCAATAATTATTTTGTGGATGGTATGATTTATTGCCGGTGCAATATTCTAAAATACTCTTATTAGTAGATAAATCAAAGGTTGAGTTTTATAGCAAGTGCATTTATACATATTCCTTATCCTTTAATTAAATTTTCATATGAAATGAGTTATGGACTTTTAGACATGAGGTATTGATAAGCCATGATACTAGCCCATAGCATATTAATTTTTTTTATGAATGAATGTTGCATGAGAGCTTAGCACCTACCCAATAATTGAAATTATATAAGTAAGTAAATAAGTAATGAATAATAAGTATTCTTTAGAACAAAAAGATATTCATAAAATGTTTCCAAAAAAAAAGGAGAAGAAAATAGAGTTAAATATTAAATGAGATTCTATTTTATTTTGCAAATATTTGTTATTAATTATATATTTGTGTGTGTGTGTGTCGGGGGAGAGGGGGGGGAGGGATGGAGGGGTGGCGGGGGTAAGTATATATATTATTGTTATTTTTAATTGAATTTTAATTAATTTTCATATTTTTTAATTATATATTACTTAAATACTAATGAAATTATATTTGTTTATGGGGTAGTGTAATTGGCAATGACATGTCATGGAGATTGTGAAATTTTAGGTTGAAATCCCATTTTTCAGAGCATATATAATTCACAAGGGTGAAAAAAATAAGTGATATGATAGTTTTCTTAATATAACTAAGTTTGAGATTTTATAATGGGAGTTATAAAGCTTTTTTTCATTTCCTTTTTGGATAGGGAAAGTGTGTGGATAAACTTTCTCAAGTGCTTTGGAGGAGGGAAACAAGGGCACATAACCATTGTAACTACCATTGCATGATGTAATCCAATTCCCTATCTTCAACGTTTTCAATTCGTTGGAACAAAATGGATTCACATTGGTTGTGCATTCCATGGTGTCATAGGTGATAGGTTTACACACATTACCAATGATTAGATTGAAACCACTAAAAATGGAAGATTGTAACCTCTCTCCAATGTAAATATAGTGCATGCTTGGATTTTCTATTCATCCTAGAAAGTTCAAAAGCTACTTTTGTTATTCTGCTAACATTTATATTTTTGTCATTGCGGTAAAGTATTCCTCCACAATCACTAGTTTCATAGCTTCCGAGACCTTGGAAATTGAAATGCAATCAATATTCCCCCAAATGTATCTTGACTAAAACAAAACTTTGCTCCATAAATATGACTCCTTCTCACACCTTCGTCAGGTTAAGAAGGCGGTGATTAGTTTACCCCAATATCGTACGCCACATAGGAAATTACAAATGTTCACTAGGTGAATTGTCTTATTACACACTAGTGATTGTTTTGCTCCTTCAGATTGCATTGATGCAGAAAAACTAAATTAACAAAATGACAATAAAAAAACTGCCTAACATTTCCAATAACACAATCATTAGAAACAATTGAATTTGAGAATGAAAATATTACCTAGAGTGCACATACAAAAAAAATACATTAATGTACCAAGAAATATAGATGTCCATGTTATCATTTCTAACTAGTGGCTATTTTGACTTGCAACCATTTTGTGTGACTATTGGTAACAATAATCCTGATAATGGTTCCCAACTTTGGTAACAAATACTTCACGGATTACTTTAAATTTGCTCAATTTCATATATGGTCAATCACATTCTCTCATGGCGATTTTGTAAGATAAGCTACTATTAATGAACGCTTTATTTTTATTCACTAGAGCATACAAATAATTGAAGATATTTGGAAGGAAATGAACAGAAATAAAAATAATAGTCCCAATTGAGTGTGAAATCCTTACACTATGCACCATAGTGGAACTGCGCCCTAACATTGCTCCCCTTGAGTAGTGCCTGATAAGACTCAAACACATTGATGAAAATGGATGAGCCTCTCCCCATCATAATGAAGTTACCAAGAAATTATCCAAAGCCTCCAACTACACTATAGCCCCCCACTCATTCGATGAGGGAGATATAGTATTATGTTATGATGTTTCTAATGAAGCTTAGGGTTAAGGAATCTTGAAACGTTGTGGAAGGGACCCTATATATTCTAGAATTGTCTCCTCAAAGGAGTATACAACTTGAGTGATCCAGATGGAAAATGTCTCAAAGACCTTGTTAATCAGCTCTATCTCAAAAAAATGTGCTCATAATGACTCACCCTATATCTCCCTACATTACCGTGTTGTGCATATTTTACAATATTTGTATGTTGATAACCTCTTTATCATGTATTATAATTTCTACTCATTTAATTGTGTGACAGATGGACTAATCACTAACTTACTTCATTGAATTTTTTGGTGGCACTTCTCGATGGTTGCAAAACATAACTTTGGTATCCTAGGCTATTTACATCCTTGATAAAACCACTCTCCATAGAAATAGAGTTTGTTTCCAGTCATCTATCAGTAACCAAGATGAATACAATGCTAACATTGGGCTCTTGGCTGATGCCACACACCTTTCCAATTCCCACACGCATTCATTAATTGATTCCCAGCATGTCATTGCACAACTACATCACACATTCCAAATTGGTGATCCTCACTCATTTTGTAAGTACCATCATGTTAAATTGTTAGTATGGATATTTAATCATTTTACTTTCTCACACAGGCCAAGACATAAGAACTATGACATCAATAAAATAGAAATCACATTCCAAACTAGCAAGCATAACATTAACCATATAAGGCTCATTTAGAAGCATGTCAAACATACACAGCATAATAAATATCCATCACATCATACATATCATCACATCAATAAGACACAGTATGAGAGCTCAAAATATCATATGTATATGTGTGTGTCTGTGTCAAATATATAATTTACATACATTAAGGTGCTCTTAGCACTTAAAAATAGGCCATAGTGAAAAAGTGGGGAAATCCTCATAATGGATGTTGCCCCTAGTACATATGTCAATATGACATCTAGGGAGGAGCTAGTGTTGGAGAAAAACCCCATTTCCCTCTACCACCAACAAGAGACTCATGAGGCTCCTCAAAGTTAAAAACTAGTATCAGTCAAGTTGTCACTTTCACCACTACTGCCCTTTCCAATATTGACTACCAATCATTATGCATGTCACCTATGTCCTCACCTAGCATGGCCCATTCAGCCTCTACGATCCCCAGAAAAATCATCAATATCCAATGGTGCACATCAATTTCCCTCACCTCAAGGAAAAATACTCAATCTTGCATATCACGTTTCTCCTCACGAAGATCTGCTTAGGCCCCCTCTTCCTTGGGGTGGGAACTATCCCTACATGAAATTCATCATGTTGTTGTGGTATCTGGTGCCACTTTAGTTCCCCCTTAGCAATTCGAACCTACCCAATATACAATGCTACTTGTGTATGATCATCGCCATGAGGTTGATCTCATATAGTTAATATTTCTCAACCGCAAGGTCCCATATCTACAAACACAAAGAAATCTACTATCAGTTTCATCAAATAAAAATATAATGAAAAAGGTACCAAAGAACATAAATAACATAACAAATCAAACAAAATACATACCTAAGGGACCCCATCTAACACCTAAGGGATGACCCGTGTCAGGGTCATCATGAAAATCCATGCCAACATTGAATATATATGAAGCAAAAATCACTTGTGAACCACAAGCGAATAAAACACTGTCCCTTTGCACATACTCTAATGGGAATGACATGAAACAATGCATCATTTTCTGAAATTTGAATGCCACAACTTCCCCCTAAAATAAATTTCCTCTCGAGCCTTCAATACAAGAAATCATCCGAAACAACAATTGATTCCTCTCACATGATTGAAAATGTGCTAAATCTCTATGGGAGGCGTCTCACTCTACTCCATGACTTCAGACTTGAATCCTAGACTCTTCCTCTCTGCTTTTCACCATCCATCCATCCCATGAATCAAATCATACGATTCAATGAAAGGAGGGAATTCTATTCTTTAAAGATGCCATGATATGTACATGTGTTTTCTTGTGGAAACCATGCAGTCTTCTCCTATAGATTGTAAGGAAATTGAGACCACCATATTGAGAACTCTTGCAAATCTCCCCTTTCTATTTTGTGAGATAATAAAATTTTCACTTTTAATGGCCTCAAAATTTTCATCTTGAATCAATGAAGCTTGCAACTAGGATTTACACTTTGGACATGTAGTCTACAGAGAGACATCAATAGGAACGTGTTTATGCTTTATGATCTTTGTAGTCAACCCTTCTGGACAAAAATGGAGGTAGAACCATCCCATCAACCTATTTAATTTTTCCTCAAACCTCATGCTATCAGAAAAGTCAATTTTGATGTTTTCTTGCGTGGCACTAATGAGGATATCCTTGGTATATATGGCTAACTTGATGCAGAAGACGAATAAGTGTTATCAAGATGTAATTGGTAACCCAACACTTTTTATCTTGGAAATTTGGGAGATTATAGGCCAAGTGCTCTTCAATCACCCATCTCTCCTCTGGATTTCGAAAGTTATTGCTTCTATAGTTTTCTTTTCAAAAGTCAACTTTCTTAGTGCTAAGACTGTAATGTTGGTAGTTGTAATCAAGTGGTGGACTTTATACTATTTAGTGTGTGCCTTAGTGATATCAAACGCTAATTAAGTTGGTTTCCTCTTACCAACAATCAATTGGCATCCCCTCTCACCTCGATGTGGGTGGGTTTCTCTCTTGTTCAAGTGCTCTAATTGAGGTGTCCATCTCGTGAGTTGTTATGATGCTATCTATTTATTTTCTTCTTGTTGAGAGCAATATAACCATAGCATTATAGATTTCTATCTAGGCATTTACATCCTTTTATGCAATCATGTTTAGTCCTAATTGTCAGGGTTAAGTCTAGTAGTTTCTAGTAGTTTATTAATTTATTACTATGTCTTCAGTACTTAAACTTGTCTGACGATGAACGACACTAGTTGGTTCAAAACGGGTCGACAAATGAAACATCATGTGATTTACACCAAAAGAATCTCTTAAGAATCATAGAAGCTTCAACACAGCAATAAAAAAAAATTCGTGAAAATGTTTTTGCAAAATCATAATTATAAGTATGTTAGAAGATTTATTTTTAATTATTAAGACATATTTCGAGAAGAAATTCAAAATAAAAAAACACTTGAAGAGTACCAGCAACACTGTGGACAAAACCAAAAATAAAAAACCCAAATCAAACAAAGCAGTCGCACAACTGCTGAACTTATCACGATCACATCCACTCCGGCATCGGAGGCCGTAATCACGATCTGCAGAGTCGCTTCGATCCATCTCGCTGATATCTGCTTTCCCTCTTCTATTACAGGAATTTGTCAAACGATTTTGTTCACAACTATCAAATACGTCGCCTGGTCTGCTTTCCCTCTTCTATCATAGGAATTTGTCAAACGATTTTAATCACAACTATCAAATACGCGGTCCGGTCCACTTAATCACGATTCCCAGAAACCCACCGGTTCATCTTGCTGTTATGTCTTCTTACACTACGCTAGCTTTAATGTTGGGTTGAATACGTATTGACATGGATACATCCCTTGATTTACCCATATGCGAGTTAACTTTTCCGATAACCAAATTATCATTTATTATCATAGTATGACATTTAATCCATTATTTTTCTTTTCAACATTGTAGCATAATAGTCAATATTATATTCATTCGACACGCTTTTTTATAACCATCATCGACGGTTTTTAACTATGTCGTTAATTTAAATTGATATTGAAAATGTAAATTTTAATACTAGAGTGATTAATAAATAATATTTATTTTTACATTAAAGATTTGAAAATTATTTTATGTAATATGAGATGAGGGGAAATTATGAATAATTATAATAATAAATAAGAGAAGATTTTGGTAAGAGTAATGACAATGGGAAGAATGTTTGAGGGGGTGGTTAAGAGTATATTTTTCTTCTAACAATTGCAAATTCAAAATTGTAGGCGAAGAGTATATATGCCTTGATAAAATCAAGGGGTCTCAAATCTCTATGTAGAGGTTGGTCCCTTTTCTAATGAGAAAAGGGGTCTCATACATCAATTTTGTTTTTTACTTGGGGATGACCTTAAAAATGAATTATTATTATTATTATTATTATGAAAATTGTTAGGGGTCACAGATGAGGGGAGGGGTGTTATATGATGCCAAGGACGTAATATCGGCATATTCATGGAGCCCTCCAAGTATATCAAAAAAACCAATTGAATCTTATGTCCTTAGGGGGGTTCAAGCTGCGAAAGAATAACAAATCACCTATCTTGAGTGTCGTGAATTATCTCCTTTTCATTCAACACTTGGTGGGAGGATCTTCTCCAAAAGATAAGGAATTTGGCAATCTTATGAAATGAACTCATAAAATACTTGAAGAGATAAACTTCATATCATATTTCCATGTGCTTCCTGAGAATAACAAGGAGAATGAAGGCTGCAACCTAGAAATCAATGACTTGATAATAATGAACTCAACTTCTCACAAATCCCACAAGAGTAATCACTAGGTATTTTAAAAAAGAGACAAATTTTATGATTCATAACCATAGGAAGACATCTACTAAAAAAGAAATTAGAGGGCCTAATCGCAACCATGGGGGCTTCACTAGGGGAGCAATATCATACCATGTGGGTTCATATTGAGGGATTTATATTGAGCTAAAAATGACATAATATCTTGGAGGATATATAAGGGGTGAAGGGTTTTTATATTAGCAATTATAAAAAATGGAGCTAAAAATTAATGATAAAATATAAATGGGTATAAAAAATGTTAATGAAAAAATGGATACCTACAATATCTATTGGAAGTAGGAGATTTTTAAATTGGGAAGATGTATTGGTTTTGTATTGGTAAGGGGTTAAATAATGTGGTTTTTAGGGTTATTTTCCAATATGTAGTCAAATGAAGGGTATTGTTTAATATGCCGTGAACGCACGTGATAGGTCATAGGTTCATTGAGTGAATCCCCTATGATCGCAATATGGCCTTGCCTGTTTCCTCGAGAGGATAATCATGCAATTAACAAAGAATATAACGCCAAATCATCCCATTTGAGCTCACAAAGTACATTAAAACCTATGTCCTGAAGAGAGTTTACACTAATTCTGAGTACATTATAGATCAAACCCATTTCTTGTGGCTCTATGATAAGTGGGGTTGTGGTCTCACTATGAAGGGTGATGGGTAGGGTGTAACCCATAGTTCTGGGATTAATGGAAAGAAAAGGCCACCTCTCTTTGGACATGAGTGCAATGAATTAAGGGGTAGTATTACCAAAGTCATAATAATATATCGCAATAAGCAACCACTTTCATTAAAATAAGAATATTTTATAAGGAAACTAATTTTTTAAAGTAATTATCTTGTCACCTTTGCAATTTCTTATTACAAATATTAAAAACCTACCTAATCTAATTTAGTAATTATTTATTGAAAAGACATAATATATAATTATACTTAACCGATGCATCAATATATACTTATGCTTATCTTACATGGCAAATTGTTTAAAAATTCAATATTCAGAAATAAAATAGACATTTTAAGGTAGGTCAACCCAAGAGCTTTTAACGCATTTAAAATGCCCATGTACATAAATATAGAACACATTTGGTCCAAGAAATCGTTCAGACATTAGAAGAGACTTCGGTGTATAGCTGCATTTCTCTCTCACAGATTAATTACGATACAACCGCACAGCCAATACCACACTGAATTCAATAAATTGCATTCTATACAGGTGGATCTATTATCAGAACTCATAAATTTATAGCACTTAATGACTACTGAAATCATTAACTTTTATCTGATCTTTGATGTATTTTCGCTCTATGCATAGCTGCTGCATCCAAATCAGCTTTTAAGAATAGGCCTTGTGAAAAAGCTCCCACATCATCACTTCTTTCTTACGTGCTTCTTTTCTATGCCTCCAACCATCACTATTGATGATTCAAATGCCACGACGTGCTTGTCTTCTATGCCGCCAACTATCACTACCAACTATCACTATTGATGATTTAAATGCACGACGTGCTTCTCTTCTATGCCTCCAACCATCATTATTGATGATTCAAATGCCACCAATCGATGACATATATTGGGTCCAGAATCAGGTAGATCAATGGCTAATGACATTCCTTTCCGGACGTGATACGCCATGATGCCGCCCGGCACCGTCGAGCAAAACAAGAAACCGTTGCACACAAACATCTCATAGTTCCTGATCACCAGACCATGAGGCAAACTAACATTCCACGACTTTCTGGATGAACTATACACTTCTGCTATTACGACGTCTTGCCTCGTCTTGCCAACCACTATAAGGACCGCCTACGATTGTCCTGGCCATCACACTACTCGCTGTTAGCATCCGAGGCAGAATAAAGCACGTCCTGCTGAGAGGATTGTAAACGCACATCCGCGATAACAAACTTTCGAAGGTGATTGGATAGATGGGGATGTCCACCAAAAGCATCCCTGCTGCGGATCCTCAATAACTCACATCGCGACTATCCGGCATAAATGAGAGGGAAACCCTCTGCCAAGCACGACTGCTCAAGAGGAGAAAACCCATCAGTGTTGGGCATACAAAGAATAAGGCACGGTTGCCCACTGTCTGATTCGGCCCACACAAGACCAATATGCTTGCAAGAAAAAGCATCCTTCCAAGTTCCAACACTTGCAGGCACTACGGAAACGAAAAACGCAATCAGGGGCAGCCGTGCCAGCAGAGACTCTACCAGTTCAGAACAGATTGATCCATTGCCAGCTCAATTTTCTAAATCTGCAGCCATTGACCACTGCCTTTTACAATCCTCTATCATTGGACATAAAACCCTTAAAAAAGACACAATTATCACATTTCCCAATTTGCCAAACAATTTTTTTTTACAAAAGTTGTTTTAACTAGTTTAAAAAACATTTAAATGGCTCAAAGTTTTAAATTAAATTTATAATTCTAATAATTTTTTATCAATTTCTATTTTAATGCTCAAAGTTTATAAATTAAATTTATAATTTTAATAATTTTTTATCAATTTTTATTTTAACAAAAATAAATAAAACATAAAACTAAAACAGTTAAAAAGTGGCTAGAGAGAAATTTGTATTTTAGTATGGCTCAAGTTTTGAGTTTCATAATTATTAATTTTTTTTGTGATTTTCCAAATGCTAAATAACAGAGAGAAGACCAGCGTGGAATATCCAAATAGTGAGAGGATTATTAAAGAAAGGGAAGACCAGGGTCTCTTTCATTTTCATAGGCTTGATTTTTAGGCCAAGGATACTATTCGCCACACACACCCATGTGTCATGGCATATGTGTATGTTTAGACGGTTTGTATCATTTTTTAATAGTTTAGAAAAAAAATTTGAATAATATACATCCACCATTGTCACAGTAGTGTTACACAGGAAACAATATTTTTTATAAAAATCGAGTGTGAAAACTACGCTCAGGACTTTGATACGTTACATAGTTTATTTACATTCTCAATTTTTTTATTACAAATATTAAAAACAATATTCTTAGTAATTTGCATTATGGCTTTGGATTTTAAAATATAATGAATAATTTAACGAATAATTTAATGATTCAACTTAGGTTGTAAATTAAATTTATAGGCCAATAAACGATAGAAACCTCTTTTAAAGTGAAAAGAGATCCTTTTAAAATATAATGTATAATTTAAGGAATAATTTAATGATTCAACTTCGGTTGTAAATTAAATTTATAGGCCAATATACCATAGAAACCTCTTATAAAGTGAAAAGAGATCCTTCTCATAAATTTGCTTGGATTCTTTCCTCGACTAAAATGAGCAACTCATAACTCTTTCATAGAAACATTATAACTCTTTCATAGAAACATTATTTCATGATTGGAGTAGGACTTTACCTGAGATGATCGACATTAAAAATCCATTGCGACGAGCAGCAACCTATTATCATAACAATTGGTTTCAACTTTGATTTTTCCAAAAAAAAGTTTGTCAAAATGGATATAAGTAAGAGTCTTCTAGAGATCATTCAACTCAATGCAGGTGATTTTATGTGCACCTACATTATGAAGCAATGCCAAAAGATGTCAAGCCAAAATAGGATTATCCGTGAAAATTCCTTAGATTTCAAACCCTAACTTGCTTGGATTCTTTCCTTAACTGAAATCACCAACTCATAACTCTAATAGAAACATTATTTCATGGTTGGAGTAGGACTTTACTTGAGATGATAAACATTAAAAATCCATAGTGATGAGGAGTAACCTATTATCATAACAATTAGTTTCAAATTTGATTTTTACCACAAAAGTTTGTCAAAATGGTTATAAATAAGAGTCTTCTAGATGTCATTCAACTCAATGTAGGTGATTTTATGTGCACCTCCATTATGAAGGAATGCCAAAATATAGCAAGCCAAAACAGGATTATCAACAAAAATTCATTAGATTCCATTATGAAGGAAAACCTCCATTATGAAGGGACGCCAAAATATAGCAAGCCAAAACAGGGTTATCAACAAAAATTCATTAGATTTCAAACCCTAACAATTAAGAAGAAGAAACTCGTCACAAAGATAGAACAAAGAGCCGTATGGAGTAAAAAATATCTTTGCATTCAACCATAGTTACCAACTTCAAGTTCAAGTTCAAATTCAAGTTCGATTCGATATGCGAAATGATGGCATTGCATGGATCCTGAGCAATAGATGGCTCACTGGAGGAGTGGGAAGAAGCTCACCCACCATCATCACATGTAATTTTGTGTACTGAGAATGTGATCAATGAAGTCCTACTCAAGTGTCCCAAGCTCTTCGTCCCATCACTATAAGTTATTTCTATCAATTCAATCATTCCAACCATGAAATTCTCTTTCTGTGGTTTTTCTTTTTTTTTCTCAAATCCTAAACCTATGGCTAAAATATGTGCAAACCTATGTGTATGAACTCAATGTAACTAAATTTTTTTGGACGCATTAGACCTTTAAAGCCATGAAATTCAATCATTCCAACCATGAAATTCTCTTTCTGTGGTTTTACTTTTTTTGTCTCAAATCCTAAACATGTGGCTGAAATATGTGCAAACCTATGTGTATGAACTCAGTGTAACTAAAAATTGTTGGATGCATTAGACCTTTAAAGCCATGAAATTTCCTTTTTGGGTTTTGTTTTATCTTCGAACCATAAAACTATGGCTGAAATAGGTGCAAAAGCAAGGTGGGATTCAGAAAGTAAATAGTCAAGGGTCTTTCTCTTAGCAACAAAGAAGATATCTGTTGTAAAATTCATATTTGTAAAGATTCAATTATCAATTTCAAAGTTCAAAGTTTACATTTTAAATTTCATTAATTTAATTTATTTCATTGACAGGAGATATTTTATAAATTAAATCTTAATAACTATTAAATGGAATTGGGGTTTCCATTCATGAAGCACCTATTGTAAAGTTAAATTTATTTATTACCTTTTTTTAGCAAGTAATTTATGTTGCAAAGGAAAGTTCCAAACTAGGCAACATCTAGATCACATAACATATCACATCTTTTTTCATCTGTGTTATTACTCCATATGCCACTATATGCTATAGCCTTAAGGCATTTCCTTTGCAACATGTAGCGAAATCGCTAGTTATAGGTGGATGATAGGGATTTAATATCCATGGAATATTCTAGAATATTAATAATACTACACATAAAGCAATGGTTCATATTTATCTTCAATGTAGTTATTCCTTTTTTAGGATTTTAATTAAATTGATTAATTAAAGAAATATCATATGAATTAGTGTCATATGAAGTATCCCATGGTTTTATTGGGAATGTGATATTGATAAGTCATGATATTGCAACAAAGCATATTTAAAGAATAAAAGTCTCCATGACAATAGGGTAAAGCTCCATGTTAAGAATCTTGTTCACATATGTGTGTGTGTGTGTGTGATGTATTAATTATTTCTATAGTTAATAATAATTTTAAAATAAATAGATAATTTAGTGGGTTTTTATTATTTTTAAAATTTTAGTAACCATGTATCATGAAGTATTTTCATGCTTATTATAAATTGATACATATTAATATTCACTAGCCATTTAAATTATATGACTTTTCTAATATTCAATATTTTATATATAAATTTTAATAAAATGCTTTTTGGTATTTTTTTTCCTCGATATTAAGTATAAATTATTTGAAATCTATGAATTTGTATTGTATGTGTAAATTGTTTTGTATAATAATAAATATTTTTTAAATTCCAATTTTTATTTTTAATAGTTCATAGTTCATTTTACAATGTTTTGGTGCTCTCCCAACATCTATATAGGGTGCCACCAGATTTTCTAAACAAGAATGAAAATGGCACATGTATGCTTTAGGCATGCATAAATAGCAAGAGTTCACACTTATTCTGTAATATGGATACAACAATTTTAATATAAAAAATGTTTTAGCAATTTTTAAATAACTTTATATGCGTCTATTCCTTTTGAAGTTTTATAACCCAATGCAGAATTTTTTAAGCCCTCCACATATTTATTTTATACTGCTTTATGTTTTTGCATAAACAAATAATTTTTCCAAACAAATAGAAAATTAATGTTTAGGTTAAGATTGATACTGCAAACCATCAATTTTGTAACATTAACATTTCACCTCCAATCATATATGAGATTTCTTAAGAGGAGGATAGGTTTTGGGGAATTTTACATTACAAGAGGAGGAAAATAATAGAATGAGTTCCAAATGAAGCTTCTATGGCTCATGCATAATGAGACAAGTCCTAAATCACCATACATGCTCTTTGTTTTTCAATTAGAATGGTGCTTCTCTGTAGTGAATTGGATAGTATGGTTAGGCCTTACATTATTATGTTTTGGTGTGGGAGGAAAATAACATCCTTAGACCATGCAGGAAGGTTCTCGATGGCCCATAATATTTTATAAATAATGTTGTAGCCTACATATCAACTTCAATATGTCAACTTAGGGTTTTCTTAGGCCCCTATACTACTAGTGTAACCCCTTATTGTTATTAGTACAACCCACTTATTATATTGATGTACCCATGTAGTGCCCATATTGTTACTATTGTGCCCCATAAGAGCCCACTATTATTATTATTGTGCCCTTACATTATTATTGTTATGTAGGCTCTGATTATGTTATGACCCCTTAGATTCCTAGATATAGAAAGGAGGTCTTTTTATTTGTATCATCGAAGAATTTTTCATTAATGTAATGTAAAGGAGGTTGCCCCCTCGAAAAGGCTGAATTCTAAGGCGTTGATCTCTCTTTTCTATCTTTTCTTGAGCTAGCTTCATAACATTTGGTATCAGAGCTTTGGATTCTAGGGTACCGCTGCTCCAAACAGGTCATCATGGCATTTTCGCAATAACTTTTTTTTTGCGACGTTTCAGAAGTCCAAAAATAAACCCATTGGAGAAGACATCGCGCTAAATCTCGGGTCCGAATTTTAGAGATTTTTGCGCTATATTTTCAGAGATATGAACTGAGGAAGTTGGTCCTTTTTGCAGAATCCTGAATTACATTCAAACTAGGTGACCTACGGAAAATCGTCATAACTTTCTCTCTGAGCATCAGATTGAAATTTCGTTAGAAGGTACAGAAAGAGGACGGACTATAGTTTCTTGTATTTATTGTTTAGAGCCAAAGGTCAAAACAAGGACATGTGGCACGTCGTACAAGTTCACTCTAATAAATTAGTCTATAATCAGGTCACTGTGGGAGATTTCGCATAACTTTTCATTGGAGAATCCAATTGGGGTCAAACTAGTGGAATTGGAAAGAGGACACAGAGGACTACTACAGGTCATAGTTTTATAACTTAAGGATCTAAGAGTACAGAGGTATAGTCATTTCAAGATCAAGCTCCTAAAATCAAGAAAAAGCAAGATGAGGAAGTTTGATGGCAAGGATCAAGTAAATTGAATACGTCAGATGGAGAAATATTTTGATCTACATGGTGTACCACTGTTACAGAAGGTATGTATTGCATCTTCATATTTAGAACCGGATCAATTTTTATGGTATAAAGGGCTTTGTTCTC